>BMAW01132781.1:426634-490166 GCA_019974015.1 Nephila pilipes | reverse complement strand
CATATATATGTAATATATATATGATAAATGCTTTTATGAAATGGAGGAAATATTTTGATTTTAATTATTGTTTTTTCAAAAAATAACATTTTTATTATCATGAGCAATTCCTCATTTTACAACGTTTTTCTGAATTTCACTTGGTGTGTGTGTGAGTGTGTGTGTCATCAAATTTTCGATCGTTAATTTAACCAACTTCCCATCAAGCTAGAGCTTTGAAATTTCGGGAATCGTTCGTACTCGCCTAACAATGCAATATTTAGACGTTTGCGACAAGTTTTAACTAATATTTCAATAATTTTAATAAGTCAAAATATTCTTTCCTCTAGGCGCTTTTACGATTGAGGAAAAAAAAATTTTCCCCCTCTGGGAACACCGGGCACTCCCCACGCCACATGATGCCTCGTAAAACTATTGTACTCACAAAGGGGAGATACATCTCCCTTTACTATCTCCGAGATAGTAAGGGTTGCTGACTTTTAGTCAATAATCATGAGCAAGAAAGAAAGTTTCCAATATTTGGCACCATGTCTTATCACAATAATTTTTTCTGAATTCTGGTTCCCATTTTTTTTTTAATAGAATGGCTTACAAACTTTCAAATGCATGTTTTGATTTTATGAGTATTATGAATTTTTTAATACGCTCACAAATGTCTCTTTTTTAAGTAAATTTTAAAGTTAAAAATAACAACTGTTTTAACTAATATTTCAATAATTTTCTTTAATAAACTTTGCCACCATATAAAAACGTTGTTTTTAAAAACGTTGGTTTTTATATCGAATTATTTAATGTATATTGATAGCAGAACTACATATGTTAATTTGATTTTTTTAGATTTACTGAAGCTTAGTCTTTATTTTATTTGTTGTCTAATGAATGAAAATTTATTTGCCACATTTAATTGTGTTTTCTTTCAAGTAGGAATGATTTCTTTTAATTGTAATGTAAAATATAGCATTCATATTTGCACACCTTCAATTCAAAAATATTTAAATATTTTGTTTTAATAATCTATGAGCTTAAATATTTTGTCTTAAAAATAAGTATTTCAAAAGGTATTTTTAGTATGAATTGCTCCTTTTTCATTATGCAATTTAGCTTAGTAAGTAGGAAAAGGATTTTTAAAAAATGTTTATTAGGAGTTCCTTAAGTTGAAAAATCCTGCTTGACATGAAAATTAGCAATTCCTACGTAATCTTCACCAATCATTTTCAATCTAATCATCATTTAGTAATATTTATTTGCATTGGTGTAAATGGTTGATGGGATTTTGCTTGTGCAAAGAAAAAAAATATCACTTGTCTCAGCTGAATTCAATATAAGTTAATAAAATTGCCTAGATATAAAATAAAAAAAAAAAAATGTTTTGTACATTTCACAGAAATTATTCTCATAAAAAGTGTTAGTATGAAATATTGATTCAATATGCATCATTCTTACATAATTACTGTGATATTATTGAATGACTACATATCACATTGTATAAACATGTTACCATAGCTGATTCCTTAGCTCATAATTATGAATTGTAATATTAATTGCAAAATTTTCAATTTTCTATAACTTTCATGTACTTGTACCTTCACAAAATTACTGTCATATGCCATTGAAATGGTGATTGTGTATGTTCAGTACCAGGGACGTCTTAAGACTTCTTGAGGCCCTGGGCCCTCATCAAAAAATAGGCCCCACCTGCAAACCTTTAATCTAATTTGGTGTGTATGAATATACAGATCTATAAAAACAATCCACAGTAAAATGAGGTTTTATATAAATATTCGTTTTCTACATTTTAAATTTGTAAAATCATTAATTCGGTCTTCAAAATCAATTGTTAATAATATTTCGTTTTCAATATTCATCAAGCTAAAACTATTTAAACGTGATTGAGTCATACGATTTCTCAATTCGTTTTTGACCAGTTTGAGTTTTGAAAATGAATGCTCACCACTCGCGTTAGTAATAATCATTGATAAGAAAATTCTCATTATTATTTCAATACTGAGAAACTCGGTGAATAGTTTTTCATTACACTTGTATGTAAAGAATGTGTTGATCCCAATTCCAGTCCCCTTATCCAACAACCGTTCTTCATCTCCATTGGTAGAATTGTGGCCGGCGGATTTCGTTCAGTCGCGGGTTCGATTCTTGGCTACCAAAGATCCACTGTGTAGCCGGGGCTGATGCACATTAAATCTGTCGGGCCCAAAGTCCTCCTTTGGCGTGGTGTGGATGTTAGAAGAGGGGGATGCCAGCTCAGGTGTTTTCTCGTCACTTGACCGAGGTACAAAATTACGAGGTCTGTCGCCAATATAGCCCTCGTGTTGCTTCTAGTGCGACGTTAATAAAAACTAATCCATTGGTACAATTATATTTTTTATTAATCTTAATTTTCTCCATTTCTTCTCTTTGCTTTTTCTTCAGCTTTTTGCCATGAATGATCATGTAAGACTTGAAATGCTTACATTCCAAGTTCATTTCCTCTCCATTGATGTCTTTATCGTAAAATTTTGATATTTTCTTTTGCATGCTATTTTAATATCTATCTCAACCAAATTAAAAATATTTTGAAAAAATCCAAACATTTCAAAAAGCTTCTCATATTTTTTACTACTTGTTTATATATTGTAAATTAGTGAATCGATTATTGGTAAAAAGATTTCTCTCTATTTTAAATTTCTGGCTGTGGCTGTTTTCAAACGTTGTGTCGGTGTCTCTATTTCATTCAAGGAAAATTACCCTAACGCGGGGTTGTCTTACATGCTTGTGAACACTTTGAAACTCCTTTATAAAGGACTCTTCCTTGATTTTTGACTCATAATAGTCAAAAGAGTCTCTTTTGGTTTTTATGTATATCATTAACGATTTTAATCATTTTAAACCTTTCGAGATATCCATATTTTTACTCTGGAGAAATAGATTTACTTTGTCAATATGTGTCAAAAAAGTCAATCCAAAGGATAGTTTTAAAAAAAGTAGCTTCTCTAATTCATTCATCTTAATTTTTAATTTTTTGCAGAAAGTCTAGTTTCCTCTGCCTATAATTTATCATTAATTAAGCATCCATGCTCATGAAAATATTTAAAAATACTTGCAAACACTTTTAAAAAATCGAAAACCAGAGAAACATTTTTTTTTTCGCTCTTTCGAATTCATTTTATTCTATGCAATTAAAAGCGATATCCTAGATGTAAATAGAAAAGTACGAAACTCCATAAGATTAACATTACACTCTTGTTGTCGTGTTGATGGTAGCCTCAAAGGTTTTATATCAATACTAACTGGAATACCCATTTTCCACACGAGTGAAGTTTTAAAATAAAATGATCAGTTATTAAAAAATAAATGACCAGTAAAACTTAAAATAAATGACCAGTTATAGCTTAGAATCCACTTTTAAACCTGCACGAGATGATGTACAGAAAAATTGTGAATAATTTAGTAAATGATGGCTTCCCTTTTTATTTATATCCTAAAAATAACTAAGATGTTTTTTAAAATAACACACTCGCATTTTGGGGACGAGTTATTCTTAAAAGAATAGTTATTTTGCTACTAAAAATAAGTAAATAAATAAATACACTGTTTTAAAAATCATTATGCCTTATCTCACGTATTATGCACATAACAACGTGTAAAATTTCGTGATTTTTTTTTTTTTTTTTGTACTTTTTAAGAGAAAAAAAAAAGAAAACTTGATCACAAGTTTATAAATAAAAAAAATGTATAAAATTAAAGTATTATTAATAAATATCAATTTTCTGTAGGAATATCTGATTAACTGATTAAACAAACATGCGCAAATAGAACATTTCTAGCGAGGGTTCTTATACCCTAAAAATCTCTTATTTTGTACCGAAAATTTTTCCACTTTTAATATTTACTCTTAAAACATCAAATTGTTGTTCAGGCATTTATTTACCTAATTACCAAATCGAACTGTAGGTTTCCTGTTATTTGATTGTTTTCCTACATTTATATTACATAACTACAATCAGTAGAAATGTAATATATTCGTTTTATAAATGTTCTTTTTTATTTGGTTTTCAATAATAATGAAAACGAACAGTCATTTGAATTTTTAAACGAGTAAAATAACGCTTTCCGTATCAGAAGCAAATAAAAATATTTCTCTGAATGACAATACACATCGGAAATTCTTTTGGAAGATCACAATGTATTCAGAATGAAGGAATTATGCATATTAATCATTGTAAAAATATTCTAAAAAGTCTATTAAAATGTTTTTATATAATTTTTTAAACAATTAAGAGATTATTTCATGCAGTTCAGAGGGAGAGAGAAAAAAGTTTACAAAAAATAATTTGATATAAAAAACCAACGTTTTTATATGGTGGCAAAGTTTATTAGAGAAAATTATCGAAATATTAGTTAAAACTGTTAGTTATTTTTAACTTTAAAATTTACTTAAAAAGAGATATTTGTGAGCGTATTAAAAAATTCATAATACTCATAAATCAAAACATGCATTTGAAAGTTTGTAAGTCATTCTATTAAAAAAAAAAGGGGGACGAAAATTCAGAAAAAATTGTGAAAGACATGGCGCCAAATATTGGAAACTTTCTTTCTTGCGAATGATTACTGACTAAAAGTCAGCAACCCTTACTATCTCGGAGATAGTAAAGGGGAGATAGTATCTCCCTTTTGTGAGTACAAAAGTTTTACAAAAGTACAAAAGTTCTCATGTGGCATGGGGAGTGCCCGGTGTTCCCAGAGGGGGAAAGAAATTTTTTTCCTCAATCCTAAAAGCGCCTAGAGGAAAGAATATTTTGACTTATTAAAATTATTGAAATATTAGTTAAAACTTGTCGCAAACGTCTAAATATTGCATTGTTAGGCGAGTACGAACGATTCCCAAAATTTCAAAGCTCTAGCTTGATGGGAAGTTGGTTAAATTAACGATCGAAAATTTGATGACACACACTCACACACACCAAGTGAAATTCAGAAAAACGTTTTAATAAAATAGCAGAATTTTTTTTAAAACAGGATACTATTTTTATAACTGTCAATAAAAAAAATCAAATAAATTACATATTATTTTACTACTTTTAATGCGATATAAATATTTGTATATTATCATAAATCTCGAATACAATTCCAAAATAAAAGCATAATTACCTATTGCTGTTTCAAAAAAATTAAATTTAAAGGAATGAATTGCTGATTTAGAACCTTAGACCACTTGTTTCTTCGAAAAAGTGTGATTACCTTCAGGGTCATTTCAACCCTCTTTTTATTAGTCCTGAAGCCTGTTAAAAATCGGGAATTTGTTTTGTCACTTCTATTAGGGGCTTAAATGTATCTCTTGTCCATTCATGAGCGATCCTTAACTCACGTGTACAAATAAATAAAAGGACGTTGGATGGAGTGTCTGTTATGTCTGTGACTGTCCTTCCCCCAGCACCATTTTTATCAATAAATTGGACTTAACTCGCGTTAGAAATAAAACTAATATTTTCCCCGATTCTCAACAAACGTAAATACAAAATTATAATATGGAAGTAACTGTCTTCAACCAGTTATGTCCAGGAATAACAATTGACAATTAAAATTATTCTGATCATGATCTTATTGAGGCCGAGTAGAGAACGAGGCGAGGCCCGGGCCCAGTTGGCCCATGCCTTAAGACGTCCCTGTTCAGTACATCATACATTGAATGGACTAAATTCACAGAATCACCATTAACAGTTCAAATAACATAATTAAACCAGCATGGTCTGTGTTTACATAGGATTTTCCTATGTGTTGTTGCATATTTATTGTATATCCACTTTAATTTGAATTAATATATTTAATATCATCAAATTTTTTTCCATTATTCAATTATTTATGCTCGACAGAAAATAATCAGAGCATATTTTTAATATCTACAGTCTTATTTTCGTTTGATTGTGTTGTTAAAATCTCATTGGTAAAGTAGCCTATTTAACCAAACTTCCTTCTGCCATTTGTTTGTATACTTATGATATAAACTTTAAATTATCTTCTGCTTTAAAAAGATACATTTTTGAACTGTTAACAGCCTTTGATTTATTTTCACGTTTTTATTTTGATTAACCTTATTTTGCATTTCAAATTATTTCATTCATAAATATTATTATGTATCAACAGATCATCTGTTGATTCTAACATGTTAAAAATAAAGACCCCGATATTTATTCTACTACTGCAATTACTCTAAACCGTCCGTAAAATAAATGTGAATAGTTAAAGGGTAATTAAACTCTTCCTGAATTATAGTATCTTTCATTTAAATAAAGACAATTTATTAATAAGGCTAATTCTGTTAAAATAAGTAAAGCCATACTGGATTTAAATTTGGATTAAACTAATTTCTATTTTAATCAGGATACATAATTAAGCTGTACCAGTTTTATAATGATTTATGATTTAAACGGGTAATTTTGCACCTTGAATAATAGTTTTTTAAAATTTGGGTAAAGTCCTAGATTACCAGGGCCACTTGACGAAGTTTTTGAAATCATGCCAAGATGGCGCCAAAAGCAAGTAGTTCAAACCCGACACTTCCAGAAGTGGAAAAAAGATTGCGTCATCTGTGGAAGACAAATTTTGAAACAAGAGGGCTTCACTGAAAGAAAAAATATGCAAGCATCACAAGTTTTATTTTAAATAATTCTCTTCAGTATTTCATTCAAAAAAACAAACATATCATAAAATGAAATTCCACACAATGTGTGTGTTTCCCAATATCGCAAATTTAAACAAATGTTAAAAACAAGTACTAACATATTAAAATTCTACAAAATTTCCTCAAATAATATAATTAAATTAAATTTTGAAGAAGAGCAATAAAAATACTTTTTTTAATACTAAAAAAAATCACAGTTTGATTAGGATGTTTTCGTAATTATAACAAAATGTTTGTATAAAAACCAAATAAATTTACATCCATTATTTCAGCTTGTTGATAGAAGAATAATTCAATACCTTTATACTACAGCAATACAAAATTTTGATTTTTGGATTTATTTAGGGTGAAAAATATGTCAAACAAAGTTTTGTAATATTTTCTCATTCAATTAAAAAATAGTATATTTAGTAAAATGTAAGTTACTGAAGCTTGTAAAAGCATAACACATTTCACTAATGCAGTGCAAAACAAATGAATACAAGATTTGTTTACTTCGGCGGATATCATCTGATCGTGACATCACATGAATTTAGTCCATTACTAGAAATAACTGGAACAAAGAAAAATCCTGAGATTCATATTTTGCTTTATGGAGAAGAGTAATTTGTTTGAAAAAATTTCACAAAGATTGAAAAGACTTGACATGTTCTAGAGCAGGAGCAGGAAATGAAATTTGTTAAAATTTAATTAGGCTTTTGTTTTAAATGTGAAGTAACTTATTGATGGTTTGTAATCAAATGCAGTGATATAATTAAAATTATTTATTACTAGCTTACTTTATGAAAAATAGTTTTAAGTATGAAAATTTATTAATCTTTCAAAAAAAAATAGTTTTTTGTCTTTTTAACAATTGTTTAACGGAAATCAACGTAAAAATTAGATATTGATTCTGCCAAACGAATCTAAATTTCCTTTATACCACTATTGTTTAAATATTATTTAATGTGTTGGAATTTTAAAAATTTGTAAACAATTTCTGTTTCCTTAATTCCATCATTAATACGGAATTCCTATTGTATAAACTATGAAAAAATAGTATGTATACATAAATATATATATACACACAGACACACACACACATATACATATTGTAATGAATACAGTTATGAAGAATAACTAGTTAATCCTCAAAAACTGTAACATTTTAAAATTAAAGGAATTTAAAAAATGTGAAGGAAAAGAATAAATTCTGTTCTCTTAGAAAACTAAAAGTAGAGTTTAAAAATGCAGTAAAATATGACTTTTAATTTATTGCTCAATCAGAAAATAAAATTTTGATAAAATGACAGTCAATATTACTTCCATCAATATTTAATTTATTGGTCAATCAGAAAATTAAATTTTTGATAAAATGACAGTCAATATTACTTCATTTGCTAAATAACTTTTTTTTAAAGGCTCCAGTTGTAAGATGCAACCCATTATGATTGTGTCTACTTTCAATATGTGACTTTTACAAAGGCCATTTTAATGCAAGTGTATCAATTTTTATTTATTGAAATCTTTAATTTCTGTGTATATGGAAGTTTAGCCTATTGTATATTTATTTCAATAACTCAGTATTTAATCTGCACTGTGGACAGATTATATACTGAGGACAATGCAAAAATTACTTATTACAAAATGTAATAAGTCCTGCTTGCTCTTTTGGATCTGTTTTTAATTATTAGTAAAATAATCTTTCAAAATAGAGTGATTAACTTGTGAAGTCATCCAATTTTAAATAATTAACATACAGTGTTTTTTTCTATATTAGTAAACATATTTGGTACTTTTCCGTTAAATGGAGCCGTCATATTTGGTACTTTTCCAAAAAAAATTTCGCGAATCAGGAGCGATATCAAGGGCAACCACAGTAATTCTGCATCAGGAGATATGTGAATTCGCACTATGCGATTTAGCTATTTTTTTATGTCCCCCTTTAACAGAAAAAAAGTAAATATTCCTC
The DNA here is from genome assembly GCA_019974015.1 of Nephila pilipes. Classification (NCBI taxonomy): domain Eukaryota; kingdom Metazoa; phylum Arthropoda; class Arachnida; order Araneae; family Nephilidae; genus Nephila; species Nephila pilipes. The sequence continues at coordinate 481,539 of BMAW01132781.1, read as the reverse complement.
TGAAATTTTATTTCATAGTTTCAGTCCTAAATGAACAGAATTAGGCCTATAGTAGAATTTTTTTTGTACCATACTTTTATGAAATCTGGAATCTATGTTGATATTAATAACAAATTATGCCTAATCTCATACTGGATTTGTAAAGACAGTTTATAATTGTTTAAAACTTATTAAGTAGATTTTTAAGAAAAATAGCATTCTCTTTTATCTTAATATGTATTTTTAGTGGTAAATGTATATATTTTTGCCTTTTTTTTGAGCTAGATCATGTGGAATGATCTGAATTTGAAATGTCCTGTTAAAGATGTTTGCACCTACAGTAGTCAAGATACAGCTATTTTGAGTAAGTATTTCATTTCTTTATAGCATTTTGATAATGCAGATACTAATTTTAAGCATTCAATTTGGCTCATAATATTTTTTTGATTTTAAATTATTTGAAAATTTATGTATATTGTGAAGCTGCAAACTGATGAAACCCATTTTATTAATCTATAATTATGAAATAAGTAATGAAATTTGTTTGAATATGAATAAATGAAAATATTTTAAATTTTTTAAAAAAATTCCAAACATATATTAAAAAGCTGTGTGAACCTGGAATGCAGAATTAAGTGGGAGTGTTAACTATTTGGCTTTAAGTCTGATTTATCAAAATTTGGCTTGGCTGATTTGTAAAGTTGCCTCATTTTTTTTTAGTTAAAATTTTTGTGCTGAAGATATCAAAGATCTGAGAAAATTAGATAACTTCTTATAATTTTAAATCTAGTAATTTATTTTTTTAAAAAAATCGTAGTTCCTCTCCCCCAATTTCTATCAAATAATTTTAGTAAAATTTTTTGAATTCATTTCGTTCAAATTTTTAAACCACATGTGGAGGTGACTGGAGGCAACTTCCAAAGGAATTACTAGAACTGGATTGATAGAGGATAAAAAGTTTTCATACCCAATAATAAAAATTTTAATATCCTCTCTGTTTAAATCTGTAAGTCTGGTTTTAAATAATAATGCTATTAGTTTTACATGAACACGCTATATGTAATGGTGATCCTCAATGGAATGTGAATGAGAAAAAAAAAATAACCGTAAAACTTTCATAAGGTAGACATTAAAACTCCATTGTATTAGATTCAGAAATCTGATATATGCTTTTCCCAATTCAAAACTGTTTAAAATTAATGCTGTAACTTCTGATGAAAGGAGTGGCTGTTGTAGCCTAGTGGTTCATGGCTGTGGCCTTCCATTGGTGTGGAAATTTAGAGTGGCAGATACCAGTTCAGGTGTCATCCTTTTCACTTGACTGAGACTCAAAATTACAAGATCCATCATTAATAACCCTTGTGTTACCTCTCAATGTGACATTAATAAATTATCAACAATCTGAAGAAACAAGGTTCAATTGTTTATTTTCCCGGTTAGAACCAAAATATGTCTGCAATATCTGGGGCCATTATTAGTAATGATAGCAAATGTATATATTCCAAATCTAAAACTAGGCTCTTGAATTTATTCAAGAAAAATGAAAATGTCAGAATTCAACGTCTGATTTCGGTTTTAGAACTTGTGAATGTGAAAACAAGCCACACACTTGTTTAAAAAATTGAAGTCGATTGCCTAAGCTAATGTTTCTGGTAATCTAATCAAAACACACTTTTGTTTAATAAATTAACAAATTTATACAAAAAATATATTCTACTTGTTGAGGCTGAAGATATTTCAAATCTTTGGCTATCATAGCAGAAAAAATTAATGGTATGAGTTCAAGAACAGATGTTTGTCCAGTTTTCTACCAGAACGGTAGCATCTAATACCCCCAATACAAAATATAAATAGAGAATCAAATATGTAGAACATAAGAGAACTTTTAAGTGTAAATCCCATTTCAAGAGGAAATAATCGTGCATACTCGCATAACTAATCTTGTAAGAGATAAATCCTATTGGAAGTTGTATCAGAGCTATCAACTTATTTCTGAAGGTGGCTGCAACTTTTGTTTTCAATTTCTTTGCTGTGACCAATTTTTACAGGTCAATGAATAGCTAATCAGTTTAAATGTTCCAAGTACATTTGTAACTATATGCTCAAAAATAACTCTGAAGGGACACCGAAAAAGAAGTAGATTCCTTTTCCCCTTAGAAATAGCGAGATAAAGAAAGAAATTTATTTTTAGGGTTTCTTAAACATTGAAACTACCATAGAACTGCTACAAAAATAAATAATGTCTATGTCTTTGCTGCTATGACCGCAGAAAAAAATCACGAGAAGGCAGAATCATGCAAAGCATAGATCCAAAGGAACTGCGTCTTTAGACAAATTCCTCTGAAAGAAAAAAATATTTGTATTTTGTATGTCTATAAATGCTGTCCTTGATTCAGTGACATCTACAGAGAACATCTAAAGGTCTGCTCATCATTAAAGGGATTAATGTTCAAATTATTTCTGATAATCCAATCTTTAGAATCAAAGATTTACTCCTTATTTTAAATCAGAAAACTAGTTTATCAAAAATTGATTTATTTGAAATTTATTGCCAAATACTTTTTTCAGAAGAGAATAAATTTAAAATAGTACACTCTATGCCTTGTAAAAATCGAATATGATGAGTTCGATCTAAAAGTGCTATCTCCACATTTCAAAAAGTTATGAACCAAATTTTCTTTGGATTTAATTTTGTTAATGCTTATATAGATTACATGCTCATTGCAACTGTGAATTAACAGGAACATAACATGCACCTTGAATTAGTTTTTGAAAAATTAAATACTTATGGGCTTAGAAGTAATATTTCAAAATCTGTATTAGGAGTTTAAGAACTCTTATTTTTGTGATATCTTATTGTTCCAAATGGCTCAAAACCTATAAAAGTAGTACAAGCTATCCTCAATTATAAATTGTCGAAGAGTATTTATGACCTTGTATGAATCAATAATTTAAGGGTGGGGAAAAGAAAAAAAAAAGATATACACCTAATTCAATGCTCAAATAATAACTAAAGTTCAGTTTGAAAAATATAATCAAGATCTAGCAAATACAACTGTTAGATATTGGGTTCTTTTCTAGGATTGATGACCAGTGTGGTGTTCAAAAGGAAAAATAATGATTGCAACGTTCAGTCCCGATTTCTTTATTTTCAGTATATTAAGAGACACATCACAAACAAAACAAGTTGATTCCAAACCATTCCGTTGGATTTCTTTTTTAAAAAATATATCATCCATCTTTGCCAGGTCCTTCTCTATATTCTTGACCCGCTGCCAGATACCCATATCTGCTGCCAGTGTGGGTGCTAGATTCTTACAACATCTTTTTTATCCTATACAGATTCCAATTTACCTCTTGTCACAATGTAGGTACTTCAAGTATGGCTATTTATTCAATAATTCAACAATATGAAAATATTGGATGGAAACCAAAGTATTTTTTTTCCTAAGAAGTTGAGTTTTCAACCCAAATGACCTACACCATATATGATAGAAAACTATTTGGTATAAATCCTTCCATCAAGCCCTTTAAATATTTATTAGATGGAAATTTTGCTATTTATATTTGCCATAGACGCATAATTTATACTTTCTGCAAAAACCAGATGAAGTATCAATGTGGCGGCTTCCTACGTCATTTTGACTGCGTCATTTGGAGCTGTAAGGAGATTTGAAGAAAAGGAGCAAACGATCTTTTCTCCACTCACTTGCTTCGTGGATTCCGGACCTATGAAGGTCGAGTTTTAAAGTTGTGAAGGTTAAGTTTTAAATTTGTAAATGTTAAGTTTGAAATAAATGAATAGTTCTTTGTCTCAAAAAAACAAAAGTAATTATAACGAAAAAATCGTTTGCTTAAATGATAATGGAAGAGATTTGCTCCTGTGCGATTGGCAACAAAAACATTATTATGTGTTGTTCTATTAATTATTCAGACGGTCTACTGTTGTAATGATTGAAGATGTTTCTGTTTGCATTAAAATAAGTATTATTTAAAATCTCCAACATTTGAAGTTTCTTTTACGTGGAGTGTAGTCCGTTTTTGGTGTGGCTAATTAATTTAATGGAACAGTTTTGTGCAGCTAAAGTGAAATGTTTAATGTAACAGCTCTCCGGAACGACAGAAAAGTTGCTTGCATCCCGCACACCTTCTGAAAGGAAATTATGGGGAATTGACGGTTTCATCAACACACCCCTTCCCCATATCAATACCACCTTTTATATTTTTAATATATTTCTGAATTTCCTTTAGACATTTTAGTGATCAAGATAATATTGTTGCTGATACCTTATCAAAAGTTTAAGAAAGGGCTTTAATAAGTCATGATAAAATGGCAGAAGTACAAAATTATAATGGTTAATTTTAGAAATTGTGAAACAATTCTGGTAATTTGAATTTTTAAAACCTTATCTGTTACCTTCAGGAAAATATCTGTGATGGGTTAGATCAACTAGCTATATTAGACCATAGACTCCTAAACCTTACTGCATGAGAGTTTTCCAACAAGGTTTATTACATCCAGGAATTAAAGTAACTATTAAACTCATTTTTCAAAGAATTCACCAAGATGTCGGACAGTTGACACATACATGCTTGTATTATCAAAAATGTGAAATTACTTGCCACATTGTGTCTATCCTTAATGAATACTAAGACCATACCGAGCAAGTTTTAGAAGTTCTTATTGACTTAATAAGGCTATTGCCTTTATTTATTTGAAACATATACTGCCTTGGCTAGATGAATACATTAGTTAAGATGGATGTTGTTTCCTTTTCAAAATATCTTAGCAGATAACATTGATTGCTATGAAGCTATTTACATTGACTGGATATCAAGATTTGAAACACTATAACATCTTATTACTGATCATGGATCTCATTTGGGATCTGAGACACTTAACCTTTGAAAGATAAATATTATATATACACTCAGGAACATTGAAAATAGTGCAGCAAGAAAGAAGCTTCAGATTGAAATGAAATTTATCATTATATAATGATATAGAGGAGAGATTCACTTGATCCCAAAATCCAAGACAATTATAGAAATACAGAGTGTATAATTAGACCAACACACTGCAACTTCAACAGTGTGTTGGACCGTCTTTTTCTACAATACATGCTGCAACATGGTCCAGCATTGAGTTAATTAGATGGATATTGTCCTGAGGCAGAAGGGCCTACAAATCTTGAACAGCTACTTCCAAATCATATACAGAGTGACATAATGGCATCTGGTATTTCAGCTAATCCCACAAATATAGAGGACAAGTCTAGGAAACAGACCAACCATGGAGGAGTCTGAACGCTTCATAGAATGTCTAGAATTATTTTGCTGGAAAATTGTCTCTAGAAGATCATTTAGAAAAGGTTCCATTGAGGGTCGTAGAATGTCATCAACATACTGCTGGCCCATAACTACAATTCAAATTGTCTAGCTATCATAGACAATGCCCCTCCAGACCATTACGCCTGCTGTATAGGCAGTGTGTTATGTGACAGCGTAAGTAGAATGGTTAGTAGCAGGTAGGTAGAATCAGCAGTTTGTTCTAAACAATGTCATTCTGTAGTGTATTACTGTTTAGAAATAAAAAAAATTTTCATTCATCAGCTGTTGGAACTCAGCTACATGTCAGTAGCTGATATAATTTAAATACAACTTATAATTAGCTTTAGTAGAGCTTCAGTAGCATTGAGGAAGTTTACTTTCATTCCGTTGTTTCATGAATTGTTAAATCAGTTACAACCTGTAGTGAATCGCTTTGACAGTTAGGATTTTGGTGCTTGAACCAAATTTGGCTCTTGTTCAAAACATGTGTTTGAACTACAATCTAGACAAAGAAAAAAAAGTAAAAAATGGTTGATAAGGAGAATCAGAAATAGAGAAGGATTTCCCACATGTGGGAAAGAAAGCGATCATTGGAGTACCTCATGGTCAAAATTTCCTTATTTATCCAAAAAAAAAAAAAGGCAAGCCCCTGAAAACAAGCTGCTTTGAGAAATCTTTCTCCCAAATGAACTGGGATTATTGTATGTAATATTGTGAATGTTACAGGCTGTGTAGAGATAAATTAAAGCAGAAGTATACTCTCAGCAGAAAAATTATTTGTAAAAGTTTATTGAAATATGGAACTTTTAGTGTATATAGAGAGCAAAGCTTTGTAACATTATCACTTCTCCAGTTTGCAGAATAATACAGGAGTAAATTCATTTGTTGTTATTGTTTTCATGTCCATGGTAAGTTCATTTAATTGACATAATTTAGATACTTATAATATATTTTTCATATTATCAGAAACTGCCTTGAGTTATTTTTATTCCCAAAAAATTAGGTAAATTTTAATAACATAGATAATTTTATTGTTTTTTCATTCTTAATTTGTTATTCTACCTTCAGTAGAATAAAAGATATGTGTATTATTGCTAAAGCCTGTAATTATAAACATTTGTGGCCATTTATATTCCTGTCATCAGAAAATATAGATTATTCAAAAGTTTGGAGGTTTAAGGTTAACATCTTGTCTATTTGGAGTGAAATTATGATATACAGTAGCTTATCACTTTCAAAGTAATGAAAATATAGAATATTTCCTTAGAACATTTCCTTGCTTGTAAGTGTGACTTTAATGATCACTTTGTCACAGATTTATTTAATTCTAACTTTTTTTTTATTAGATTGCATATAATAACTACGAAATAAATTTTTATTCCTTTATGAATTATAAATTCAGTAATTTTTACTTGTATACATTTTATATGTGCCAAGAGATGTATGTACATTCCTATTTACTGAAAAATATATCACACATTTAATTTATTACAGTGCTTTATGTGTTAATAAAAGTATTTTCCAAAGAATGCAATTTTTGTTTATTTTATTATAGATATATCTGAACTTGTAAGTTTATTAACATCAGCAGCTGATGTTCTTACTAAAGATCATCCAATATGGACAGAAATAAAAATTTTCCAGAATGTACAAGCCAAATATAGAAGAATTTTACATTGTGATAAATGTTTATTATTACTTCAAAGAGTAAGTTCTTTTTAATATTTTTATTTTTTAGCAACAATTTAGCATATCAAATGTGTCACATATAATAAATAATCCAGACATAGAACACTTCTATTTAACTTAAGTATATGAGTTAGTTAAAAAATGTGTATAATAAAGAAACACTCTCACATGTTGTGAAAAGTTAATACAAAATCATTCTAAATATTGTCTTCAATGTAATTTAATTATTTTAATAGCATTTCTCCTTGTTAAATAAAAATTTTGAAATAAAGGGAGAAAAAGGGGAAAAAAAAAAGAACATGCATTTATGGAATTTGATCTGATTACAAAGACTAAAATTTGGGTTTAAACATTGGCATTGTTTTCATGCTAGCAATTTGATCTTGAATAGTTATTACTCTGTGAGATTTGCTTTTTCAGTACCTTTCAACATATGGAAAAAAGTCTTAATGCAATTCTATTTTATTTGTTTGAAATTCTGAATTCTTTACAAATCTAATTGCAGAACTGCATTCAATCTTGATCATGGAATTTTTTTTAAAATTAGTAAATCTTCTTACAGGTACTTTAACCAATCTGGAATCTCTTTCCTGGAATTTTTGCTATCAGCAGTAATTGCCCCTTCCATTGTCAAAAAAGCAGGAGTTGATATTTTTTTTAGTTATGATAACAGTATTGTAGTACTTCTCATCCCTTGACACATTCAAATTTATACTATCTGTTATGAAAGATCTATTTTCTATGGAAAAGCAGAAAAAATTATGGAAGAAGCTCAATAACTATGTAATTTGCATTTCTTTTTGAAAAGAAAAAAAATAGGGGGGGGGGAGGCACTATTTTTGTTTGAATGTTATATATTTTCTTTTGCTTACATTTCTAAAAACAAAGCTGTCATCTGTGTATTTTCATTACACTGTTCAATGCAAAATGTATCATGTAAGATGCATTCATTCCCTGTAATGGTCCAATCCTCCCATTTCTCAAGGCAAACTGATGCTGCTCACCTGTGCTAAAACAACTATTCAAATAAATAAGAGCTTGTGCTGACTCTTATGCTTCTGTTCCTGCAACATGCTGCACTGACTTGTGACGATCATTTAGGGAAGGTTTATTTTTCTGTTCTTTTTACATTATTTTTCTTGTAATAGATAAAGTTTTGAAGATCTAGTGCAGTTTGAAGTGATAATTGGAATTATCTACAAAAAAAAAAAAAAAAAAAAAGTATATCAAATAATACTGGTGAAGATATATTTTTTTTGATAGACTGAATTATCAAATGTTGGTGTTAGTTTGACTTGCTGTTTTCTTTTGCCCTAATAGTGTTAGCACTATTAGGCTGGTTTATCAGAAGGTGTGGTGTAATTTATGTAATAACAGCCAAAAATTAATTTGTAGAATACCCATGCCATTTCATGCAATTTATTATCTGAAAATATTTTAAATATTGCTTGCTAAAGAAGGTTTGCATATTTTAAGAAAAATAGCAAATTTGGAATTTAGGAAAATTATTTTAATGAATATTATTTTATTTTTGGTAGTGAGAAAAAATGGCAAATGAATAAATAAATTTATTGAATCACTAATTTGTATAATTTGAAATCTCATTAAGTATTCAAACATGTAAATACTTGGTATTTATTTCTCAAAACTTTTTTTTAAAAAAGTTGGTGAACAATTAGAACTATTTTTAAAGTTTTTTTTTTTAAATATGATGTAGATAGTAGTAGTTAAAAGTAAGTAATTTTTATTGATTAAATACAATAAAATTACTTGAAACTACTGTACTGTTTTTTTTTTTTTTTTTTTTTTTTTTTTTGACAGTTATTCTTTCATTCACTATTTACAAATCTTGCTCCCGAAGTAGAACAGTTCTGTGTTCATATATATACATGTGCGTGTGTACATGTGGAATATATTTATATTCTGATAAAGTGCTTGTTCCACTTACGTTTGCAATTCATAAGTAACATATTTTTAAGGTGCTCATTGCACACTAGAATAAATAGTAAAAAAACAATCAAATGCTTAAGGAGTGCTAGTCCAGTTGACTCTATACTCCGTATGAATTATGTCATGAAATTTTTTAAAGGTAAAACAAGCATTTTATATTTTTGTGCATTAGCACTTTTGATTTTACGTAAGTGAATGAAAAAAAAAAAAAAAAAAAAAAAAAGAGTAGAAAAAATCAGATTTTGCAAAAAAGTAGAAATTAGGTTTTTTTAATTAACATATAATATCTATGAAATTGATAAATACAATTTTTTTTTTTTACCCCATCACCTAATGATCAAAAATCGATAGGAGAGGAAGAGTATTATTTTTAATTGATTTTTTAAAATATTTTTATTTGTAATGTGTATATATATATGTGTATGTGTGTGTGTATATATATATATATTATAATTTGAGGAAATTATAGGATAGGTAGCTTGTATTTTCAATCTGGAAGATTCAAAATATAAAGAGAATGGAGTGAGGAAGATAGTAGGAGTGGTGATAATGGATCTTGCAGGTGCCTTGGTTGTCAGATGAATTTCCGTTGTTAGTTTGAGTTGTGGTAGGGGAAGGGGGATCAGGGTAAACCACAGTTGAGGAGCTGTTTATGGGTCAGATGATCTGAGTTTTTTTTGTTTGTTTGTTTCTGAATTGGTGGATAGAGATATTTATTGTGTGGAAATTTGGCGGGCAAAAGTTTAAGTTGAAAGGCATAGGATTATGGTGGGATGAGATGTAAATAATTGTGTTTTAGGATCAATAGGATAATGCATAGGTACCATTATTGTGTGCAAAAATAAGCTGGGCTCTTATTAGAGAATTGATGTGGTGTATTAGTCTATAGTAGAAGTGCCTGAAAGATAATTAATATGTTTGATAATTTGGCGAATTTTGAGGTCTTTGTGTATTACTGGGTTTCTTACATACCAAAGAAAGCTAGTTATAATACGAAGGATTTTGTTTTGAAGAGTTTGAATTTTTTTAAAGTGAGTGTATGCTCCTATTTGAGGGATGCATAGAGAACAAAAGTTATTATTATTTGATTATAGAGGAGGGTTTTTTTAGTTAGTATAGAATGTCCTTTTAGTGGAATGCAATAGTTGATTTTAGCCCAGATTTTGTCTATTATGGATTAGATGTGTTTCTGAAGGTGAGTTTTGAGTCCAGGATAACAGCAAGATACTTTACCTCAGAGTCCCAAGAGATATTGGAGTGAAAAAATCGGAGTTGGGTTTAAGGGGGTGGGGCATGTCCTTTACGGAATGTAATAGTTTTTTATTTTTATTTTATTGATGTTTACAGCAATTCTCCAAAAGGTCATCAATTTTTTTAAAATTTTGTTGGTGGGTTTGTAGTTTTTTTTTTTTTTTTTGATAAGGGAGGTTTTGTTCTGTGTAAGAATTACTGTGTCTTCTTCAAAGAGACAGAGTCTATTGTTGGGACTCTTAGGGAAGTCATATGTGAATCTGAAATAAATTATTGGAGAAATAACTGACTCCTGGTTGGTCCCAGCCTCAGTATTGCAAGTATTGGAATAATTATTGTTAAGGCGGAATTGAAAAATTCTATTTTTTTTAAATAAGCATTAATGATAACTAAGTAGGGCAAAAAATTAAGTTTAATAAGTTTAAATAGTAATTCATCATGCCAGAGGTGATCAAAAGCTTTTTGTATATTGAGGAAAATACCACCAGAAATTAATTCAGAATTAAACCCTTTGGTTATGGTATTCACAACTCTAAGCAATTGGTGCACAGTACTATAATTTGATCTAAATCTGAATTGGGAGTCTGGAAGAAAAATTATTTTAGGATATGTGATTTAAGATTCTATTTGGGAGATTTCTTTCAAAAAATTTTAAGATAGAGTTAAGTAAACTGATTGTACAGTAGTTAGAAAGGATAGAATGGTTTTGTCTGGGTTTTGGAGAAGTAATTGTTACAATAAATGGTAAGGATTGCTAACCATGTTCAAAAGCACATCTGTTTTGGTGACCATTTAGACATGTGTGAATTAGAATTCTTAATTCAAAAGCAGGAAAATATCGTTAACCTATCAGACAGATTGTTTTCATCTTTCAGTTCTTGATTAATTTCAATTTAATCTTCACTCATAACACAAATATTAACATCGCTAAGTTAATTGATTTCTATGATGTTACAAAACAATAAGCGAGTATAATGTAAAACTTTGCTATTAAATTTCTATACATTTTACCTCCATTCTTAGAGGAAGGCAGAAGCATATCTGCATTTGATTTAGAGTCTTGCATGATATGTAGCGCTCTTTGTTCTCTAATTTCAACATTCTGTCTTCCCCAGGTTTATTCCTAATTTCACAGTAATTTTAATACTAATAAATTAATCAAATATTTAAATAACCAATATTACAAGCAAAACATTAGCTGCATCACCCTGTTTGTTGCTAAATCCTGTATTAGTGCTGCATGTGTGTTATGTTTGCTACTTTTACTTTTGTGATGTCTTACTTCTGTGTAATATTCATTGTCATAAATAAGAAAATGTTCCTGAAGTCTTTTAAGTAGCACATAATGTGTGTGTGTATATATTTATGTATATAATAGCATTATAAGATTAAATGAAAATTCCTTTAATGTAAAAGATCTAAAAATTAAGACCTAAAAAAATGAATACCACAATAATTTGGGTAGGTATTTCAGGCGTGGACCAAAAAGTGGGGTTAACTAATCTACTGGATGCTCTTTTCCCACTCACCATTTTACTGGATTACAACCTATATATCTCCATATTAACAAAAGAAACGAATATGCATTGATGTACTTATAATAACCAAATCATAATATGAAAACATACTTAAGTGTCAGGAAGCTAATCTAATATTCCATGCAAAAACATTGTCAGAAGCAGGTTTACATATAAAAAACATAATTAATATTGCAAGAATTTTTTTCTTAATGTATGTATATATATATATATATATAAAATAATAATAATTATTATAATAATAATAATAACTGGTGTATGTTTTGAATGAAGCATGTAAACATATTAATATTATATATTTATGTAATTAGGATAAATTTTTATTACAAAAAGTTTTACCTGAAAAATACTCTTCTACATAATTGTTTCTTTCTTTTTTTTTTTAATACTCATTAATTTGAAGATTGTTCAATATTAAGATAAAAAAGTGCCATGTAAGTAATCATTTGTTGAGTTAAATTCTCCATTAATTGATTTTTAAATGTTGCCTTAAATCTATGACACACAATACAATCATGAACAATTTTCTGAATAAGATTCTTGCCTTTAACAATCCAATAATTTTGTTTCAAAATGTTTGCTTATAAACTTGGTCCAGCATGAAGATGCATAACATGATATTGTTTTAACAGTTAGTTCAGATAATTTATGCTTACTGGGTGTTTAGCATTAAAACTTAGCATTATTACTGAGTGTTTAGCATTAAAACTTAGCCGAGAGCTCTGTAGATCTCCCATCCGTCAAATACCTTTCTCGTCTAGAAAAAGACATAATGCAGCAATAGAGCTTTTTGCTGTAACAAACATACTATTGTTAATTATTTCTATATCTGTCTGAAAATACAAAAATGAAACATAAATTAACAATTTCTAAAGCTTTCTTTCTTTGATACTTAAAAATTGGTAACAAGGTTTGAACATTATCAAACAGAAGTGACACTTATTCTGCACCTGAAAAGGAATCTTAAAAAATAAGAAATTATAGTTAAAATTTTAGAAAAAGATACATTTTCAAATAAAGTATTAAATATAATAACAATAACAGTAGTGGCATTAAATGGAGATTTTTGGTTTTAGTTCAATCAAGACCTTTTCGTCAATCTGGATCAGATTCCAAATTGTACCATTTCAATAAAGCAGTGGTCCTCTCAAAAACTGCTCTTCTTTTTCTCAGAGCTGCAACAGAAGTTCTTAAAAGATTCTGTTCAATACCAGATTTTTTTTAGTCTAGGATGGAGTCTGAAAGGTGCATCTCCAATATGTTTATAGCCTCCAGATACACTGGCACCAGATGAAGTTGGCAAGTGACCTTCAGAAAAGTTCTATTGAGCAGGCATGTCAGTTGTCTTGTTAGAAGAAGACTGCTTAATCATCCTTGGATTCTGATACTAAAGAGCACTTTTAAGTGATGATATAGGAGCAGGTTCAACACCCCTACCATTCTCATCCTCTGAAGAATAAAGAGCTCAAGTAGAATGCCAATGTTAAGCAGTCTTCCTATTTGAAGCCCATCATTATAAGTAGAGTCTAAAGCAAAAGTTACAACATTGGAGTTATCATGTGTAACAGGACCAGAAGCATGTGGATATACAATGCTGTCATCATAAGGACAAGCTGATAATAATAATGTCATCATAAGGACAAGCTGATAATAATAATGTCATCACAAGAACAAGCTGATTTGATATGAATTAAATTTGAGATAAGCATCATCCTTAATTTTCATTTTACCCAATACTATCCAACCAAAAATAGTGTTCTGAGCAATTGGGTCATTAACAGATTTAATTATTTGTCCAGGTAACAAACAATTAAAGAAATAATTTGCTGCTATTATTAAATCAATCTTTTTTGGAATTGAAAATTTAGGGTCAGCAAGCTTGGTCCAATTCCTTTAACAATAATGTGAGCATTGGGTCTTCTTATATGTAGTCTGTTTACTAATGATTCGGAAATGAAAGTCTCTTCTGAACCACTATCTAATAAAACTGAGCAATCATGAACCAAAAACAGTTACTAATGCTGTTGGTAGAAACGAAATATTTTGACCTTGAACTGTGTTGCAAGATTAATGAACGAATTTACTTTCTCTTGAAGATTGTTTACTAAAGAATTTGAAACTATATTTTTTGTTTCTCTACATCTTCATGAATTAAAGCATGTCGTTTATTACATATTTTACAATTTATTTGAAGACAGTTTTTTACATGATGGTTATCAAAGGAATTGAAGCACAATACATTTTTACTAATCACATTTTTTCTTGATCCAGTATCTAAAGCTTTAAATTTGTAACATTAATTAATTTATGAGAACCATGATAATTACTGCATTTTTGGAACTTATTTTTCAAAGGTAACATATTTGTTAAAGTTGAATCTTGAACTCTGACAGTAGCCTTACTTTCACTTTCGTTATTTATAAGTACTTCTATTGAAATGCCTCAAGAATTTAAGAATTCAATAATTGAATCTAATAATGGAAATTCATCATCTATTGTTTTCTGAGCTCACAACTGATGGGTCTCAGAATCAGGTGTTTGTAAAAGTAGATAAATTAGCCAAACATCTCTAGATGAAGCCGCTTCTCTGAGTGATTTTAAGCTACGAGTCACTTCGTCTCAAGTGTCAGCTAACTGCCATAGAGATGCACAATTCGCATGAGATACAGAGGGCTGATTAAAGATTGTTTTGATTAATGATGTATCAATCTGATTTTTTTCTGTCATACCGAATCAATAACTTGTTCCATGCCTCTTCATATGTTGTTTCAGAAAAAGGAATATGTTTTATAATAGATGCTGGATATCCCGCCAAATGATCTATTAGATACTGGAATTTATGCATATTTGCCAGCGATTGTTGTTTACTATCACTAATTATAAATCTTTAAAAGTGAACCAGGCAGCGTACTTCCCTCTAAACTGAGGAATGTTTAATAGGGGAAGCTTGAAGTTGTTTGTACTACAGTTTTCAGAGGTTATGAAAGAAGAATTCAAAATTGATGAGCTATTCAATGTGTCAAATGCGCTTTGATATTTTGCTTTAATATCAAAATATTTTTCTTCGAATTCCTTGATTTCTGATTGTTCTTCAGGTAACATAGCATTATGTTGGTCAAAATCCTTAAAAATATTATCCAGTCTTTCAATCCGTAGAAGTAATTTGGATTTGTTTAAATGTTCCGAAAAAGTGTTAATAATGCGAGTGAGAGCTTAATTGTAGCTTCATCCATTGATGAAAACATAACTAACAAAAATACAAAGAAATTTCACTTATCTCTTGAAGCAGGTAATATCACGTCCTCACCTTGGAAACCATATAGTTGTTGCAAATGGACTAAAAAAAACCTTCGCGACAAAGTAATTTATTTCAACACTAACCAGCAACTAACAGTATGGTGACATTAATACTGATGGCGTCTCCTGAAAAACCCAGTTCTAGTTCCAAACAACCAGGACGTTGCCAACGCACTTCTAATAAAGACTGGGTAGATGGCATGGGAGTAGTTATAAGAATTAATAATTTTACATTCATGTTAATGAAATGAAAGATATTGAATATAAACTTCATGTTAGATGTAGATAATAATAATAATACAAACTGGACCAAACACCATTTAAGGAAAGTAATGATCAACATATGTTAAAGTTGGTCAATACCTAACAAAGAGTTATATATACAATATATTATATACTTTGAAGCTCCAATATTTTATCACGTAAAATGTAAGTTGAATAAAGAATACTTAATTTAATCTCAACTCGGAACTTTTATTTATCAAAGGAAATCAGAACCATAAATTTGATAGGGATAATAAAATTATATTTTAAGTTGACTTAAATCAATTATAAATTAAAGATAATAGGATGCAAAACAGAACAAGAAGATGAAAACTTATCCCGACCTACTGCTTTGGTTCTAATTATAATATTCTGCACAATAAAAAATCATGTAGTTTTTGCATGCAATCCTTGATCATGGGAGTAAATAAGGTTCCTGTAAATCAGTGAGAATTGATAAGACTGGCAAGTAGGTCACATTATTTTTCATAAAAATGGATAATATTATGAATTTTGAAATGTAGGGAATTATAATTATATCAGAACCTATTGCCATCCAAGATGCTTTGTAAATCTGCCATAACTTTAAGAAAAGATAATAACAAGAACTTTTCTAACAGTTTTTCTCCAACAACTTGAAATGTTCATGCCAACAATGGGCTTTCAGGGGCCTATCCTCTTAAAGAAAGTTCAGGGTTTAGAATCCTCTGGTACTGGAGTTATCTTTTTTTTCTCATAAGGGTTAATTGTTCTGTTAAACATGAGGGACATACCTCAGAATGTTCTGTAATCTTTCTCTATTTTTTTCTCCCTTACAAGCTGGTACTTTCTTTTGCCTTCATATTCTTTACATGTAAGTCACAGATATACATTTGTAACAATTATTTACGTGATACACTTGATTTCTAGTTAATTAATTAGTGTTTGACACCCACATAGAGTGACCTAACATAATTTTTTCTCCAATAAAATCAACCTACTAACCAATAATTTACTGCAACTTTTGTGCATTCAAAATTTTGTAAGTAAAGTCAAAATTCTTGTTAAGTAATTTCTCATTCATAATTATTCTTTATTACATTTTTGATCATTTTCTGAAAAAAATTAAATAAAATATTTTGATATTGTAAAGAATTGTAAAATGTCAAACATTCATGAAATTTTATGTAATTTTTTTCAATAACTTAAATGAATTGTTGTATATTATCTTATTAATTCGCTCTCAAACTATATTCTTTTATTAGGTGGGAAGCTGTCTTCGAAAAGTAATTCTGCTCAATCTTTCCAAAATTTACCTGGATCTAGCTGAACATTTTTTAAAGTATGTAAAAAGAAATGTTTCTTGTGTTGTTTTATCTTGTTAATTTATAAACACTATATGATTTAATTATAAAATTTGAAATTTTAGTAATATGCACAAGGGGATACAGTGTTTTAATTATTACTTGGATATAACCAAGATATATGGATGAAATTTATTAGCATGTCAAATCATCCATCTGTATGCAGTGTTGCACATTACAGTTATTAAAGTTGATTTACATGGTTTTGGGAAGTTGTAGTTTGAAATGACACTCTGTATGGAGTTCATAGAGTTCAATCTGCTGAGTTCTAAATGACTGCCTTTGAAAGGTCAAGAAATGCTGGGAGGAATGTATAATTCTGATTGGTGACTAGGTTGAGAAGTCTTAATAATAATAAATAAAAATTATGTTTCTATCTATTTTTAGTAATAATTAAAGCCTTGTTCTTGTGAGTTACTCTCCTGAAACCAAACAAATCAACATTAATTGCTGTAATTTACTACATTACGTAAGTAAAAATAAATTAACATGCAGAATCAATTTTATCATGATATCTCCATTATTCCGTAGTAATAATTGAAAATTTACAAGACCCCCCCTTGTATATACATATATATGTCTGAAACAAATTTTTTTAATTGAGATAAAACAGGTTTCCAGTTTGAATTATGATAAATATTATAAATATTTAGGGGGCTACAAAATCAAGACTCAGTACAATTGCCATCACGGCAGCAACTTGAATATGCTTTACTTCGTACTCAATCAGCTGCAAAGTTATCATGTGAAGCACTTCATTATTCTAGAGAAACATTTTGGTATGTGTCATGTTATTACTTGAATTTAAACATGTGTCAACAGATATTTTATTTTTCTTTACTTCATACTTTATCATATTCTGATTCTCCACTTGTACTTGCTTTAAAAATTTTTGTAAATATCTATATTCTGTCAGGAAACTCATCTTTTTCTAAAATATAATTTCTTTCTTTCTTGTCTTTTTCTAACTATACCTATTGTATAATTGTTAGCATATTAAATTAGATTTATTTATTCATGATCTCAAAGTTTCTTATTTAATGAAATTCTTCAATATCCTTTATTTTATTTGATAAAATAAATTTACTTAAAATTAATTAAAAACTGTAAAACAATTCTTTAACTAAGAATTATTACTGTTGACCTTATGATATATATAATATATAAAAGAAATTATTGTAAAAATTACTTTGATGATCACAGGTATCCTAAAATTGCAAAAAGTATGCCCTTTAAATAATAAGATATTTTAAATTAAAAAAGAGACTTGCGATCAAGATTGTAGGTAAATTTATCCTTGGAAACTTTTATCATAAAATCTCATAAATATGCTTCCCTATATAATACTAGAAAAAATATTAATTTAAGAAGTTACCAGTAATTCATATTAAATGCAAATTTAGTTTTAAAATTGTAATTCCTAATAATTCTTGATGATACTAAATTAGATGCAAATCTTCACAAAATAAAGAATGTTCTAGTGAAATTCTCAATATATTTCTGAGAATAGTTCCCAACGAAAATAAAATTATGGTACGAAATAAGTCAGCAAAAATACAAAAAAATTGTATTTTTTTAAGTAAAAGGTCAATTTAAATTAAATACAAAATATGTGATTGTTTATCAACATCGCTCTGAGAAGCAACTTAAGGACTACTTTTGAAGGACCTTGTAATTTTGAACCTCAGTCAAGTGACTAGGGCAATACCTGGGCTGGCACCTCTCTCTTCAAACTTCCATTCTATACAATTAGGTGGATTTAGGACCTTGGAGGACTGATTGAATGTGCATCAGTCCAGTTACATGGCAGGTCTTTAGTAGCATCAGGGTTCAAACCATGACTTGATGAAAATGCCTACCGCAAGTTCGTGGTTATAACCACTTACTACCATGCGCACTTAATGTAAAATAGGGAGAGGTTGATACAAAATGGTAACAAGTTGGAATTTAATGATGTTTTTTAATAAAGTAGTTTGTTTTCATTTTTGTGGCATTCATGTACTTATGTTCTGATTTTATCTCATTCCCATGGAAGCATGCATTGAATGTCTTACATATATATATATATATATGTGTGTGTGTGTGTATGTATATGTCAATTTACCATAAAATCTTGACTATTATACACACCCATAACTTTTTAATAAAAAGAAACAAAAACATTAAATTCGATAGAAGAAAATTAAATTTTAACACAAAACAAACAATACTGTCAAGTTATTGGTTTTAATCACTTTCACTAGAACACAGCTAATCTATTGTTGTTGCATCCAAGTCATAATTATTAATGCTGTCGTAATTTGAAACATGTACTGAAAGTTCCCATTTGTGAAAAAGAACACTGTGCAGCACGCTAGTTACAACAATCTCTTACAGGTGCTGCACTTTTGATGTTTAAAAACCTTTTTTAATTTTTATGCTAGTATAATATGCACTCTCACATTTTTACGACCCAAAATGTGGGAAAAAAGTGCATATTATAATCAAGATTTTACATTGTGTATATATGTGTGTGTGTGTGTACGTTGTTTAAAAAGGAGTGTAAAGCTTATATTATTCTCTTATTTAGTGTACGTAAGCTTGGTTTCTTACACATTCATGTATGAAGGAATATAAAAAATTAGTAAGATTGTTGAAAACAATCTTGGGGGGCAAAACAGAGAAATTACTTAGAAATGCAGTTTTTTACAGGCTATAGTAAAATGTGGTGGTCATGATAATAGATTCGCAGCCGGCGAGTTTTTGTTGAGTTGTGAGTTCAAGCCCTAATACCACTAAAGACTCGCCATGTTGCAAGGCTGATGCACATTTAATGTGGTTGGGTCACAAATCCTCCTATTCATGTTGTGTAGAAATTTGGAGAGGGAGGTGCCTGCTCAGGTGTCAATCCTTGTCACTTGACTGAAGTTCAAAATGATAAGGTGCATCACCAATAGAGCCCTCATGTTGCTGTTTAGTGTGACAATCAAATCAAGTTATTTTTGCAATAACATGAGAGTTTCTTTTGTAAATTGATCATATCAAAAAACAATTCTTATTTGCTAATTTAACTTGTATTGCCAAAATTCAACCAATAAAGTTAATATTGAATTAAAAATATTTAAATTATTACTTAAATTTAGCGTGTTAAATGTTTATTTTTGTGAGTTTGTTTATTGTTGTCAAGTGTTGCTACAACTTTCTTATTTGAATAAAGAAGAAAAATCATTTATATATTCTCTTTTTTAAATTTTTTCCCATACTCTTTTAAGTTTTTTTTATTATATGCAATTGATTTGTGTTTATTTTCTTATTTTGTAAATTAAAATTTAAAAATTATTTTTAATTAAGTTCTGCTCACTATCAAAATTATCAATACATTCTTAATTATTTTCTTTCTTACCCTGTAACTCAGTTTTCTCATTCAAAAATTAAGAGTTGGGCATATGTTGTTACATCTGATGATGGCAGCATCAGTTACTGCAAGAGTGAAGTAAGTAATTCAACATTTATTATTTTTATGGTAATTAAAATCCAAATTTTCTTCAAATTTATTCTGAAAACAATTTCAATTGCTACCACAATGTTAGTTATTCTGTAATCAATACTTTTTTAATGGGCATACAAAGTGAATTTTAATGATTGAATATTTTGCGAATTTGCATCAACTGTTTTTAGAAAGAAATTTTTACGTCCATTTGTTTAGTATGTTAACTGTGCCAAATAATCCAGTTAAAAATATCAGCAATTGTGCCTTTACTGTTCTTGGAAAATATGTCTTATGACTGAGCTGTCAATATAAAATTTTCATTCACTATGTTAATTCAATTTTAAATACATATAAGTGAATTATAATTTTTAAAAAAAAATTATGCGTTTCTTTGAGGGTATTTTTTTTTTTTCTTCTTCTATTCATGGGTGCAGTATAAAATGTTTTTAAGAAGCTTTATAAAATAGAACAGAGAAAAAAAAATTTGTATTTTTAAATAACTACTGAATTATAATTGTGTTAATGATTGTAATTGTAAACTAGATACATTGAATTAATTTATAAACTAGTATTTTGTTTTCTTAATAAAAAGTTTTTTAAAGGTAATAAACTTGTGTAATATCATTTAATTCACTTTGTAACATGTATTTTAAAGATCTTTTAAGTTTTAATTTTCTTATTACATTCCATTATTTCCAGCATTCTGTTCAAAGGTGTTTTGATTCAACTTTTTGATATTTATCGAAATCTGTATTCTTGGCGTCAGCAGCTTAAAAGTGGAACTTTTGAATGGGTAATTGAATTTCTCACTCATAATCTAATTTATGCAATAAAGTAAGAAGTAAGCTGTACATTGAAGTCTACAGGACAGATGTAGCCTGTGAAAAGTTTTGTGTCCATCTTTCAACTTTATTTATTCATTTTCTGAAAAATCTGTATTTGGAAATGCTTTTTGTGAGCATTGAGCTATTGCAAGATTTATTACCTAAATTTTTTAAATTTAAATTAGACTGATATTTACTTCATTCAAGTGGAAATTGACTCTTAAACTTATCAATAAAAATCGGTATAAAGATAAATAATCAATATCTGTTATAATAAGATACTTAAAAATTATTAATTTGCTCTTTGCAAAGACACTGGCTATTGATATACCTACAGTTGAATGTATTCATGTTTGATAAATCCAATTGCAGCATTTGATTTTTACTGAGTATCAAAGTAAAATATCTCTGATTTATTGATATTTTTTTGAATTAAGCATTCATTGCTTATTAAATAAAGCATATTTATATGTATTTTTAAAATTTTTTATAAAAGTGTTATTCATTGGAAGTTTGTATTGTAAAGGATAAACAGCATTGCAAGTTTAAAAATTGTATTTAAAAAAAAAAACTATTAATTGTCTGGTGTGTGTGTATATATGGTCTACAAGCATATCTTTTCAAATTCTTTTTTGAAAATATATTCTTGTTTCTCGTATACTTTTTACCCCACATATTTTCCAAAAAAATGCTTAATTGTTTGCATATTATTTGTACCACAATTTTTTATAACATATTTAAAATTTTCTTATTTTGCATGAAATTTATTTTCTTAAATTTTTACAAATAGTAAAATAATTAGTTTCTAATTATCATGATTTTGAAGAATCTTCTTCTCCCCCCCCCCATCCTATTTTACAATATATTTTTCTATATTGGTTTATACTTAAAATATGGAGTTTTTTTTTTTCCAGCATTTGTTGCAGTTATATAGAAAGACTTCAAAAATCCATTTTGCATATTATAAGTATGCATGAGTTTCATTGGAGTAGGTTGTATTGTAATACTATATTGTTTGATATGAGGCCACTGCGATATGAGGTTGAAGTCATAGCTTATATATATATAAATAAAATTTAAATCAGGAATAATATTAATTTATGACAGTACTCAAATGCAACAAATATATTAATATAATTTTATTTCTGGGATGTTGTGCAATTACATAAGTTTTAAAAGTTTTGTTTAAAAATGTAATTAAGGTTTCATTCATTTATTTTAATAATTTCATATATATTCACTGGTGTGATTATTTTGAATATAACATCTATGGATCTTGTGGAAATTTATGTTTTAGCAGCATGCTTCATTCTTGTAAGCCACATGATTCTGAGGATTTGAAAAAAGTCATATTATTAAAATAGTCTTGTTTACTTCATTTTCAGTTATATTCTAATCAGCATGCTTAAAACATTTACATTTTGTTGAGAACTATTTTTATCAATGTGGAAAATGGATTCCACTTTTGTAATTCAATATACTTTACTGTAATTTTTAAAATATTTTAATTTTCAATGCTTGTTGATTTGCGTTTTTAATATTTTGAAAGGGAAATTTTTTAATGAGATATGATAGAAATTCATTTTTATTAAAATTATATATTTAAACGATTAAAAACATTTTAATTTTTCAGGTTTTGTAAATTGTTTTTATCATTTCCTGATTTCTTTTTAAAAAATTTTTTTAAATGATCAGTCAAGCAAATTTTAAGGTTGAAATATGCATGTAATATAAACATACACATTTTTTTTTTTTTTAAAGCCCAAACCTTTGGAAATACCTGAAGATTTAGAAGCTTGGTTAAATCCTGAACTTTCAGATCTACTTGGGTAAAAAATTCTCTCTATGTATATTCTTTTATTTATGAGAATACATTTTATAACATTATTAATTGTATTAAGAATTGTAAGGGGGGGGGGGAATCTTAAACATTTATTTGTGTACTATCAACTGTTCTGTTAAGAATTGCAGTACTTGTCTAAAATCCTATTTACCATTGAAAGTATGCTTAATTCCAGTCAAATGTGGTGGGCCGCGGTAGCCTAGTGGTCAAGGTCGTGGACTAGCGGCCGGCGGTTTTCGTTCAGTCGCGGGTTCGATCCTTGGCCGCCAAAGACCCGCTGTGTAGCCGGGGCTGATGCACGTTATATCTGTTCGGGGTCCAAAGTCCTCCCGTTTGCGTGGTGTGGATGTTAGGAGAGGGGGTGCCAGCTCAGGTGTTGTCCTCGTCACTTGACCGTGGTTCAAAATTACGAGGTCCATCGCCAATAGCCCTCGTGTTGCTTCTAGTGCGACGTTAATATAAACTAAACTAAACTAATCCAGTCAAATGTGTATCAGTTCTTTTCTATTCAGTTATACCAATCCAATCATTATTTAATAACAATATCCTGGTTGGAAAAAGAGTCGATGGCCTTTTACACATGTACCTTAAGTACTTATCAATTATTACCAGTCATTGTAAGTTTGGTATTCTTTGAAGTGAAATCTTACATTTTTATTATATATATTTCGAAGAAAGGAAATATAATGTTGTCTTTTTCATCAAATTAAAATTTTTGTTTTCAGTCAATGATGTAATATTTCATATTATTTATTGTCTTATACATCCAAGGGGAAATTTTTTCTGTTCTGGATCTGTAGACTCAAAGAAAATTATTTTAATCAAAACATTTGAAAATTCCATTTTTGACTTCTTTTAGTCATAAAAAAATCTTTACTCAAGAAATGTTGCTACAACAGGAATAAAAGCTATCAAAAGATGCAATATTCAATAATTAAGTTGGGAAAGATTACACCTATTCATTGATTTTATCAAGTCTTTATTGAAGAGTGTAGATTGCCATGTTGCATGCTATCTTTTCTGTTATATCGTGAGAATGGAATGCTTTTCAATCATAGTGCAGCATATTAAATTTAATTTTTTTAATTAATGGTATGTACTTAATTGTAGTACCTAAATGTAATTATTTACATAAAAGTATTGTTTCACTCATTTACATAAAAGTATTGTTTCATATGTCAATGTGCACCTCTAAATGAATTATGTCCTGAGTATTTCACAAAACAGACAATAGTGCACTTTTAGAGTGTAAGTTTGGCTTTATAATGTTTTTGTAATGAGGTATGATTGGGAGAAAGCCATTTTCTTTTATTTTTGCAATGATCTAAAATAACTTATTTTTTATTTCCAATCACTGTAAAATAAAGTCCTGCACCATAAAATCAAGTATGTCACTGGGATAGATAGATGATATGCGGATTTGTTCCGATTTATCTGCTTAAATGTGTTAAGAGCTTCATTGTTAAGTAAATTTTCTACATTGTCTTAGTCAAGTGGTAAACTTTCATTGCAAGGAATGTATATTTGTACCGTCTGGGTTTCAACCTTAGCCTCATCAGTGACGAGAATACTTGCTCTAAAATTTTTGTGTGCAGTTATTTCCTGTAATGATCATCATGGGCTCAATGGAATTCAATGGGCTAATAGTAGTCTGCAGATTCAAATACTTGAACATGTAAATATAAGGAATGTAGGCCTTTATCATGTACCATGCATCAAATAGTAAATTTAGAGGTATGGTGCATCATAAAATTATTCAAGTACATGTGGTTGGATAAGATTCAATTTCTTGTAAGAGGCTTTCTTCTGCTGAAGGTATCTAAATTTTTTGACTATGACTACTACAATCAAGCACCCATTTATCAGGGTATATCTACTCATGTATTCACACTGTTTCTCATCAGTGGCAGTTCACAGTACATGAATGAAATGCATGCCAGTCAGTTTGCTGTATGTATAATAATCCAGCAATTTGACCAGACAGTCTTGATAGTATTTGAGATTGATATTATGTATCATTTTCTAAAAAGTATCATTCAGAATAATTTTTAAGAGTAAAATATTGATACTGGTGATCATTGATTTAAATTGGTTTTTATTTCAAAATGTAATGTTTAAAATTCCTTAATTTGAAAACCATTTAACTTTATATTCAAAGGGCATGTAAAGTGATTTTTTTTAAAAAATATGAATTTACTAACTTTAGAATCAAAGGCATGTAGGGTAATTTGTCTAAAACAACCTTGCATATATACTTTTTGAAGACAAGAATGTAACATTAAATTTTGTTTGTGAAGGAAGAAATTTTTTAATCCTTCTGTTGGCTTGGCCATGTCTTAATGCTTTCAAATTCTCTTTTACTTATTGAACTACCAAAAACATTTTGTCATGCATTAAGTGAAACACAAGGTTTCATGGGATTTCTCGGAGTGTAATTAATTTAGTAATAATATAAATTTATTTGCTGTTATGTAGTAAACATTTTTTGTGCACTAAAAAAAAATAAGGTCAATAAATAAAGATACAGCGAGGGGTGTTATTAATAAGTTTATTTAAGATATGTACAAGAACTCAGATATATCTGGAAATCAAATGAAATTTTTTGAAAAGGAGGGGGTGCCAATAAGAAAGACTTAAAAAGGGTTATAGTTTAAACTTTTTCATTCTACTTATAGCTAAATACAGTTATCCCTTGGAACCCCAACTTCATCTGTTTCAGAATGATGTTCGAATTCTATATCAAGTTCTTAAGAATTTTATTTTCCTTTCAAACGTTACAAATTGGATTAATCTCTTTCTAATTCCCTTGAATATGAGTTTTCAGATTAATTTTAACTGTAAATAATATACTGGATTTTATGGTAAAATGTGAACAAACTATATTTGAATATACATGAAAATCAATAAAATCGAAAATATAAAATCCTGCATTTACTTTAAAAAGGAAGGATGTTACACATGAAAGCTAGAGGAGGTTGGAGGTTTTTGCTGGGAAGATGAATCACTTTCTATTACAAAAATCATATAATTGTATTTTTGATGGTTCTTGTATGCATTTTTTGCTTTTTTATACTTTCGCTAAGGTATCACTTGCACAGTGCTCTGAATCACTGGTTGTGTTATCTTATGTGAAGCAATGCCTACTTATGATAGAACAAGTATTCTTCTGTTTCATCTTGTAAATATTTTTTTTTAACATTCTGGTCTGATATTGCTGACCTCCCACGGGAAGTCCCTTGAACATCCATAACCTACATCTGCTTGCTGGTTTCTTTTGAGTGGTTGAATTCTAAAGCAATATTTGCATTAAAATGGGTAAAATTTACTCAATTTTTTTTTTGTTTTGATTTCAAGTGATTTGGGTTATGGTAAAATATAACTAAGTGTTCTGTAAATAAAACAATTTCAGAAGAACTTGCTACATCTCTAAGGAACTTCAATCTTCTCAAATTTTTTCAGTTATAATTATTCATTTGAAGGAAAACATTTCTTTTTTGTAAGCTATTCTTATTAAGAAAAAGCTAGTCTTAATCATTTATCAAAGTATTAATAATTTAGAAAGTTTGATTATGTACAAAATAAATAGATTTTTCTATTTTGCTTCCTTTATTTCATCTAGATTGCTTTATCTGTTACTAGTTGTAGCTCTAGTTATCAGAAATTTATGAGTACTCGTAAAACAGAAATAATTGTATTGGTTGGGATTCTCTCTCTCAGCTGATGAAATATAAGGATAAACCATTTTAAATCTCTTCTAGTTTGTTTTTGCTTTGGACATCAGTTGATATATGTCTAACCAATAAAATCACTAGTAACACAATCTAAAAGAAAAGAAAAAGCTTTAGTGCAAAGGCAATGAATAAATACATACATTCAAACATAATCACAGTTTGTTACATATTTATTTGTATGTACAGGTAATTGAAAGTATATAACATTTATTAGGAATTATGAGTGTATTTAACTAATTATCTGAAATTTTATATATTTTAACTCTTTTGTTAATTTTAATATTAAATAATTGACTAATAATTGATTATGTTCATAACAAGTACATGTATGTTTATAATTACAATGTAAAAAATTTTAGTGCATATTGTAATTATCTATCAGTTTCTAAATTAAATGTGATACCTATCACATTTCTATATGATACTACATAATTGAATTTTGTAGATATGAATAATATAGAAGTCATATGTATCATGATTTTTACATATGTATCACATGATATGCATCACATTCATGTTTCTAAATTAAATGTAGATGCATCACATTTTATTATTTTTGCATATTTGCCTTGGAAAATTTTATTTGTAATATGGATTTATATATACAAGTAAATGAACTGGGTGAAAGAGTAATATATTTTTAAGTATTTGTGTAATTTTTATTGAATAAAACGGTAAAGAAGAAGAAATATTGAATTTTAAATATGAACTGAATATAAACATGTTATTGATTACCAGTATTTGAAAATGATTTTCAACTAATATTTATTGATTTAAGAATTTGCTATGATATAATGATTAGCTCGTGTTCAAGGCATTCTCAAGTTATACATCTATACTAAAATAAAAGTTCCATCTTAAAATCA
Organism: Nephila pilipes; assembly: GCA_019974015.1. Classification (NCBI taxonomy): domain Eukaryota; kingdom Metazoa; phylum Arthropoda; class Arachnida; order Araneae; family Nephilidae; genus Nephila; species Nephila pilipes. The sequence continues at coordinate 454,164 of BMAW01132781.1, read as the reverse complement.
TATACAAACTTCTCCCATCTCTCTCTCCACTGAAATATCCAAGGAAAAAGTTTGAATTCCATGTCAGTATTTATAAGGACTGTGTCATTTCAATAAATTGTGCAAAAATGTTTTATTGAAATATACACATTCAATTAGGACAATATTATTTGGTATACAATTGTGCTTAAAATAAGGTCATAGATGTTGTTCTGTTGAATGTAACATACAGACTGTATCTCATTTTTCACTGAATTCTTATGTTTTAAACTTGTCTTTCTTGGTAAGGGACTTACCACTAAAATATCGCATCAAAAATTTGTCCCTAACATTTTACATCAAAATGATCATTTTTTTAACTGTCATTTTTTTTTTAAATATGGATTTTAAAAAGTCTTTGTCATGTCTTCAACAAATTTATGGCACAGTGTAACTAGATTTTGTTCTTGTTTATATTTCTTTATTATGTCACAATGTGGTTATTAAAATTTTACAAGCATTTCTTAATTATTATTAAACTTCATTAATCTCTTGGTTATAGAATTTTAGAAAAACATGCTTATTAAATTCTGAATTTGAATATTAGAATCTATTGTTCACTTTTCTTTAAAGCAATCATCTAAATCAATAAATTTCTTTCTTTTAGAACATGGATGAATTGGTAATTTTGAATAGTTATGATTAGTTAATGTTTACTTGTATAAAATAAGTGGAGCATTTTTTTAAAAAATTCTTTGAGGCATTTTATGATTTACTTTTTGCACTTTTTGTGGTCAATCACTATTTAGTAGGGTGTATTGAAAAAATCAATTTTTTGAAAATTAAATTTTTGAGTTGATAATTACTTATAGTTGATGGTCAAATAAAAACAGAAAATATTTTAACCTAGTTCATTATTATTTAGGTAATAATGTACAAGGCTAAAATATTTTTTGATTTATTAAGACTTGAAACTTATAGTATTTTTTTAAACAGTGTAAATTTTAATTTTTTTTATTGATTATATTTCTGTGTTTTTAAAATTTTATAATTGATATATAGAAATAGAGAACAGTCAAATAGCATAAAAAATTCTACCTTATATATTAATATTATATATGTATTCCTCATAAGCCACAAACATTTAGTATTTTTTGGAAAAATTTGACTGTTAGCTTAATTTCACAAATTTTTGATTCTCAAACTATAAAATTGCTTGTTTAAACAAAACCCTAAAAATAGAGGATTGCTCTGAAATATTCAAGTTCCCTGAAAAATATAATCACTTGAACAAAATTAAAATTTTGAAAGTTCGCTAATTTTTTAACATTCAAAACACTTATTTAAATTCTCAATCATATTCAATATTATAATATCAACAAAAGAGAGACAAATTAAATAAGAATTTTCTCAAATCAAAATGTCTGTTAAGTATTTATTTATTTTAGCTATAATTCCACCTTTGTATTGAAGTTCAAAGAGATTTCTAGATCCTGCAGTTGTGATCTGATATAGTCTTCTGGCTGCTCTTCTCCATATACATGCTTGGGGGCTTTTGTTACTTCTTTAACAATATGTTCTATTGCTTTGGTTCACACTCAATGGAATCATGAACTTTTTTCTCATGCTTGTATCTATCTCAAGAATTAAATTCATCTTCTCAATGTTTATATTTGGAATGGGTAGTGTGTATTTACAGTGTTGACTTCTATTTATTGAGATCTGTATAATCTGATGTCTAAACATTGGCTTTTGGAGATGTAAATGTTCTTTAGTCACTATCATGGTTGAGTTTTTTTTTCTCTCTCTTTTGCTTTTGCTTTCTGGATTCTTTTCAAAGCAAGTAAATGAGTATGTTTCCTTTGATCAAACATCATTCCCAATAGAATGGTTTTAAGATGGACTTAGAAGTTTCAGATGTAGATGTCACCCATGGATACAGTTATTTCTACCCCACAGAAGAACAAGATGGGTCATATATTCCTAAAACAAATTTAGCTTACTTGCAAAGTTGATTATGGATACATAGTGACAACATTTAAACAAAGTACTGTGTTAGCTTAGTAAGTTTTTTTTATGAGAAAATTTCTTAGTTTTTAAGTACTGAGTTTATTGAATAAGATCCAAGCATAACAATGTGCCACATATATTTCGGACCAGTGCTAAGTTCTTGCTATCTATCGACTTCCAGGAATGTTCCACTGATTTTTTTTTTAATGGAAATATTGGAAGATTTTTACAACCATATTTTTTTCAATTGCACCACAAATTTTTTTTAAAGATAATTCAGAGCAGAAAATATTTTGAGGAGGATTTTAGAATTATAATTCATTCCAATTTTGATAAACAAATGATTTTGTGGCATATCTTAAAATCATTATTTTGCCTCTGAAAAAATTCCAGAAGACAAGTAAACCGACCAATGCTTGGGATTTAAGAACCTTTGAAAAAAGCCAAAAATTAATTTTAAGGCATCAGGTTATAGAGCAGGGGTTGAATTTCAATACAAAGAAGGAATTACAGTCAAAACAAATAAACATTTATCAGAAATTTTATTTGGAGAAAAGTAAACCTCATTTTGTCTCTCCTTTGTTGATATTGAATATGCTCAAATGAATGTAAACAATTGTTTTGAATTTTTGAAAAATTAACTTAATTAAAAAAATTTTATTCAAAAGTGAGTAGATTTTGTTGGGAACTTGAATGTTGAAGTATTATGATCTTATTTGTTTTTAGGGCTTATGAAGAAGGATACCTAAATTTTAAAATAAAAAGTTGATTTTTTTTCTGTGTGTTATTTCACTTGTCACTTTAACTATTGATCAATTTGAAAGTTTAAAAATGCTGAAATATGTTCAATAAAATAAAATACTAAAAGTTTAGGCTTAGTGTAGGGGATCTAATTAATTACATATTAGGCTTTTTTTTTTCCCCTCCCTGTTTTCATTTGACCATCAGCTATAATTAATTATCAACATGAAATTTTTAATTTCCAAAAACCTTATACCATCTACCATCCAGGCTCTAATTATAAATTTTTTTATAAAAGCATTTATATACAGTACTGCCTCTATAATCTGTCACTTCAACTCTGGTCCTGCAAGTAATTGGGCATTTTTACACAGGTTGACTTGTAAAAAAATTATTTTATGCCTTCTACTTTAATGGAATAATGTAGGTTATCAATACTAAGTAGTCATTTTTTGCAGATAGCTTTTTGTGCATTCTGTACTCTTTTTCCATGGGGTAACCTAGCAATCCTTCTCTATTTTCAACCCTTCTCTCTTGTCAACTTTTTTTTTTTTTTTTTCCCCATATTTTTTTCAAACAAAATTCAGACCATAATTACGCCTTTTTTCAGTCTAGATCATTGTTACACCATATTTGGCATAATATAGCCATATCTTACTCTTGCACCATTAAACTGCCATCACTTACACATGGCTTTTCTTAGTGCAATCTGTATTATATTTTATTCAATGATACAAAGCTTTTGCTGTTGAAATGTGTTATTTTTAGTGATTTTTTGGTGTGATATCTGCCAGATTAGTTAAGAGAATACTGTATTAAATAATGTATGAAAATGATTCAATTGTTAATTTGCATGTTTTTTTTATTTTATAAAATGTTCTTATTTTAGTCCAAAACAAATATCAAAAGACCAGCTAAATACCCTGCGAAATTTTTTTGAAAGGGAAAAAAATGAAACAACATTAAAAGAAACAGAAAATACTGTTTCGGATGAAGATGAATGTGTTGTAGTGAAGGAGCCATGTTTGTTACAAATATCAAATGATCTTGATATTGGAGGTAATGTCATTGATTCTGTAATTTATTAATTACTGTCTATAATTCATGTATAAATAGTACTTTTTTGTATTTTTATTTTAACATGATTGTTAATTTGCAATTTTATGTATATTTATCTATTCTTCAATTTAATCGGATTGAAAATTAGGATTCCTAAAATATTCAGAAGGTGGTTGTATGGGGAAGCACAATAAAAATGTTATAGATTATATGTTATGTATAAATAAAGATTCCCCCCCCCCTCATTATTTTGTGTTGATATAAAATATTAAAATAATTTTTTTTACCAATGTTAAAAACTGAATAAGGCTTTTTTTTTATTTTAAAAAATTGAGGATTCTTAGAGAATGATTAAAAAATTAAGTTGAAGTTTAAAAGTTACATGATGAAACTTACTATTTTTTCAGAAATAGTTTCAGTCTGTATATATTAAGTTTGTTTCAATAATATTTAAAAATTTACTGATGTGTAAATAACTGCCTTTAAACATAAAATGAGACAATTTTTCTACAGTATTCCCTCTGTAAACAACCACTTTGCCTTTCTGGCCTTGACAGTAATACTGCATTTTTACTTGGGTAAACAAGCTTTACATGCATTATTTTATGTTTTAATGGAATAATGCTGGTAATCAATACGAAACAGTACAGTTTTTATAGTTTTAGTTATTTTGTGTGTTTGACACTTTATTTACATTTACTGCATTAAATTTTATCAATAATGCATAACTTTTGCAATTTAAATGTGCTATTTGTTTTCTTCCAGTAATCCATTGCTTTTGGTTATTTGCAGTTCTCTTGTCTGATATCTTTCAGATTACTGAGAGAGTGCTGTACCCAAAATAATTTATATTTGTAATAGGAAATATCAGTAGGAATTAGTCAATTTATACCAAACTGCATCTTCCTTTATTGCTTAAAGAAATGTATACATAATTCAAATCTGTACTTTTCAAGTTAAGTTTATAGAAAATGGGGTTATTAAATAACGAGACTGGCACGGCTACTGAAGTACACATGTGCCTAATGCTAGTGATGGATAGCTGTTTAGCGTGAAGTCTTCTCTTTTCAAATGCAATACCTCTCGCTTTTGTAAACAAGTCCGTATAGCTGTAGCCTTTATTCACATTAGAGTTATATTTATGTTATGCGTGAAAAATTACGATTGAATTGTTGCGAAATTTCACATGAAATTTGAAAAACTGCTACTGAAATAAATAATTTATTGAAAGAAGTGCATGGCAATGAATACTTATCGTGTGCACATGTTTTTGAGTTAAGTGTTTTCAAGATGGTGGAAAAGACGTTGAAGATCATTCACGCCCAGGTCACCCTTCCATGTCAAAAACGGATGACAATATTGAAAAAATTGTTAATCTAATTTAATCTGACTGCCATTTAAGTATTTGTTAGATTGCTAAGACTGTAAGAATGGACGGTAAATTTTACATAACATTTTTAACATGCAATAAGTGTGTGCAAAAATAGTGCCTAAAATACTCACATTTGAAAAAGAAGTCCTCAAAAATGTTTGTATTGACATTTAGAACTCCAGTGAAAAGGACCTAAACTTATTTGTAAGAATAATAAGGTGTGATGAATCGTGATTTTTTTTACTTATGATCCTGAAAGGATGTGCCAATTGATGTACCTGAAGAGTCCATCTTGACTGAGAGCCAAAAAAACCTCGAATGAGCAAATCAAAATTCAACGCTATGATTATTGCTTTTTTCCCCCATTATTAATGGGATTGTATACCTTCACTGTTGTTCCTGAAGGTCAAACTATTAATCAATGTTACTACCTTCACGTTCTTGCTGAACTCAATAATAGAATAATGAAAAGTGACCCAAATAAGGGAAGGACAAGTCATTCCACATTGTCTGTTGAGAGGTGTCTAGCCAAGCAAAGCATTTCAGTGTTGGACTATCCACCTTATTTACTGGATCTTGAGTTATGTGATTTCTATATGCTTCCTAAGGTGAAATCTGCATTAAAAGGAACAAGATTTAAGTCTGTTGAAGCTGTGAAAGGGAAAGCAGCACACATCCTGAAGGAGCTAACGGAAAATTTCCAGCACTGTTTCGAATAATGGAAGATTTGCATGGAGTCTTGTAGGGATAGAGGAGTGGTGTATTTTGGAGGTGATAAGCAAAGATGTATAAAATCAAAATAAAAGGCTTTACTGCATCAATCTTGCAATTTAATAACCACACCTCTTATAAGTGTATGCTTTTTAAATAGTTAAATTTTTATTATTGAATTGTCATTTCTTTTTCATCATTTGGTTAATAAAAACAAGTGTTATTTTAATTTTAAACAAAATGGTTATGTAATTGCTTACCATTTATTTGATACTAAAATATTATTTTGAATTAGCTTGTAATAATTTCAAATAAGAATTTTTTTTTTCCCTTTCAGAAGTTGTATCAAGAGAAAAAAGCACATATCAGGACCAACCAACAGAATCTGTAAGTTTCAAATGTTTTATACATTTTAATAACTTATTCTTATTGAAAATTACTGTGTTAAGTGTTTAAACATTTTCAATTTAGAATAAAATGTATAGTAAAACCATATTTATGTCTTGATATCATTTTAGATATATAATTTATTTTGTATTGCTATTTTTCATATCAAAAATAATGTTCATGGGAAAAAAACTGTAAGCAATTAAAATGAAAAACTTCAGTAGAATAGTGTTTCTGTAGAAGATCTTTGCTTACCAGGCGGAGAGAAGATGGAGACTTAGCATGTTATACAAATTTATTTAAAATTTTCATAGAAGTAGGCTTACAGAGCACCATTTCATAGATTTGCATCAAATTTTGTGACAAAATTCTATAATTAATGTACATTTTTATAAATAAGGTATTAAGTTAATCTAGATTTAAGAAATATGAATGAGTTAACATTGTTTCAATCAATTGAAGATAGAAAAGCTATGTATTGTTTATTCATTCTTTAAGAATAAATCCTAAATCTTTATATTTCTGTAATGTTTTCAAAATCTTTATTTTTCTGTAGTTTTTGTGTGATAAAGTAAAAATCTGAACTTTCTCTTCTTACATGCATAGAGAAATGTTGTGTATGCTGCTGATGGGCATAATTATTTATCTCTATACATATGATATGGCAATGCTATAATCTGCATTGCTATTCATAATTCAATATCGGGAGAATTTAGATATTAGATTTGTAATAAAATAACTAAATTTATTTTATGTATGTTACACATGAAGATGAAGGATTTCTACGTAATTTTGTTGATTTGAAAACGGAATATTTATTGAACAAGAAATATTAATTGAAACTTGATCTAAAAACATTAAGATCTAATTACAAGTGTTATTTTTTATTTGAGTAAATTAAAAAATTCTTCTATCCTATTTAAATAATATTTAGACAAAATCCTAAAGTTTGATGTTTCCCCCTATTTCAATTTATGTCATGCAGAATAGCTGATAAAATAAGTATTCATGGGAGAACAGTAAAATTTTTTCATCCATATTTACTTTCATCATATCTATTTATAATCTAAGTTTAGTTATCTAAGGTTAAATGATAGATCATAATTTATTTTAAATTTAGGATTATAGAGTCATGAGAATAGGAAATTAAGAGTAAGAAAATTATGTATGGTTACTCTCAAAGATTGGAAATATTGATTGTAGTATTACCTCTTAAAATATATTTATTCTCAGAAAAATTGATTCTAAGGAATGTTTGTCTCATTAATATATAAAGTGAATATTATTTTTATAATGCAATATAATGAATTTTTATATTTAGTAAGAACGTGCCATTTAATTTCATTTTGTAAGTTTGGTCCCATTTGCTAATGTAAAAAATAGCAGCTTATGTGCTAAACATGTTAGTGAATTATATATACTAGCAGGATGTCTCCGTTTACGCACTTATTTAATCAGAAAGCTTAAAATACATATTAAATTCTATATGCAAAAAAAATTATATAATTTCTGATTGATTTTGTGTGCTCATAAAGGTTCTCTTTTTGTGTAGTAAACATAATTGGAAAAAATAAGGCAAAATTCTAAGTTCTGTATGAGTACTTGAGGAAACTCAACATGAATCTTAGGCGAAATAATCGTTAAAATAAGACTAAATCTTAAGAATGTTGAGCAATTTTATAGTAATTGTTCATTAAGCTTCTTTTTTTTTAAAAAAAAAAGTACATCATTAGGTAAATATACCTCATGAAGTATAATTATTTTGAGAAATTTTTAATTTTTGAGATATTTGTAATAACTGTATTTGAGACTTCTTAAACCCTTTGTGGCCACATAAGGGAACACCTTAACCGATTCGCTTCTCGAACCATTAAATTCAACAATAAATGGATAAAAATTGGTTTTCAATTTCCTTTTACCTATCTTTTAAGTAAGAAATGATAGCACCATACAAGCCAATCCATAATTTTCTAGATGTGAAATCTTATATTTTCAAGGAATTTTGTCTAGTTTTCTTTCCAGGTACAAAAATTATTGCTTGATAAGCAATTTCTATGTTAAATTGTTGACAATATAAACAATAAAGCAATGAAAATTGTAATAAATATTTGTATTTAAACAATAAAAATAATAAAGAAAGATATATTTTTTATTTTGAAATTTTTTTTGTGAGAATCTTAATGCTAGTACATCATTATCTAATTATTAAACTAGAAATTGTGTAAAGAATTTACAAGTGCAATAATAGATACTAAACTGATGTCAACTATAACTTCAGTTGAAAACATATGATTGCATTTTGTGTGATCATTGTGCCCATTAATTAACTTCAAAATTTTGTTTTCTCCTCAGAAAATTTTATCAATTTAAATTTTTTTGCCATTTACTTATAAGGTATATATAATATATTAATGATGCAGATTTTTGTGACACATATGAATGAGGATTCATAGATATATGTATTTTATGATTAAAAAAAGGCTGTTGTTAAGAATAAGTTAAGATGCACTACTTAAAGTTATTGCAAAATAAATGCTTTCAACTTGATTTTAAGTTATTAAAGACCTTTTGTATGAATTATTTTTAAAACATTTTATCACTTTTTAAATGTCTGGTTAGATTTTATTTAAATTTAAATTATGTTTGTAAATATTCATTTTCATTTCAGCAAAATATTTTGCTCAAGAAAATAAAGAATGTAAAGAGTTTCAAGAAGTTAGCAATCATATGGAATAATTTTGATGTAAATTCTCAGGTTTTATTGCCAACAGAATTAACACCGCTTAAAATTCAACTAATCGACAAAGCATTTCTGCAGGCCAAAAAGAAAATTGTAAGAATAAAGAATTTACCACTTCAAAATAATATTAAAAAGAAACAAATTATGACTGTTACTAGATTAACCGGAGACAAGTTTTTGGAGCATTTGGGATTTACAGGGCATTTGGGACTTATGGATTCAAAATCAAATGCATCAAGTTGTTCTATGCCATCAATTGATGACCTGCAGCCAGTGAAGACTTTAGCAGCTCTAAAGGCACTATATCTTAAATTGTATAAAATATTTCAGTCATCACAACAATATGAAAAATGTGATAAGCTGAAAAAGATTTACAAAAGTAGGAGAGCAGACATAAAACTTTTAATTGCAAAGGGTGACAAAAAATGTGCCAAAAAGCTAATATTTTGTTCATCTAAAGTGTTTTTAAGAAAATTTCTGTAATATAATGTTTTGAAAATTTTAATTGCACTTTATTTTGTCTAATATATTAATAAAGTTGTTTATCTATTTGTGTTTCTTTCCCATCCAGTGAGAAAAATTTCTCTTGTAAATTGTTTATTTTGTCACTGTAATATCTTTAGAATTATTCACACAGGATCTGATATTAATCACTTATGATTTTTTAAAGATTAATTTAGTTTTCTTAAAATAAAATAAATTAAGGAATTAAATTCTTCACTGTTAATTTTTAATTATTTTCAAATTGCATTTGTGGTGTTCTTCCATACTTTCTCTGCATAACAAGCACTAGTATAAAATATTTATATGAATTTTTTTTTCCTTTGATATAAATAATTATCTCAATTTTACCATAAATAGAATCCCATATTTCTCAAGTATTATTATTATACATATGGCAGTACAATGTTTGAAATTTCAAATACTTTTTTTTTTACTTCCAATTTTTTAAAGAATCAGATTTTTTATCCAAAAAATTATTACTTCTTTCACAAGTTTTTTTATGCCAAAAATTGTATTTCCTCTTTAAATAAATGCATAATACACAACATAAAATGCTATGGTGAATGAAATAGTATGGTTGTCTGAGATTATGAATTAATTAAGACCATTAGATATTTCAAAATTGGTTAACCTGGTTAATTTAAAATCTCTGTATTGATTAACATTTTATCAATTATTTAATAATTGCAGGATGCTTTTTAGAAGTTTTTATTGTGTTATAAAAATATGAAACCCTAATTCCCCTTAAAATGTTCACTAATAAGATATATTTCCTCATTTGTTGGCCAGCGGTTTTTGTTCAGTCGCGGGTTTGATCCTTGGCTACTAAAGACCCGCTGTGTAGCCAAGGCTGATGCATGATAAATCTGTTGGGGCCTTAAATCCCATTGGGCATGGTGTGGAAGTTAGGAGAGGGGGTGCCAGCTCAGGTATAGTCCTCGTCACTTGACCTAGGTTCAACATTACGAGGTCCGTCACCAATAGCCCTTGTGTTGCTTCTAATGCGACGTTAATAAAAACTAAAATTAAATACTTCCTCATTTTCAAGAAGAAACTCATTAATACCCAAAATGGTTTATTCTAAGGAACTTATGCTACTTCAAAACATTATATACTTATAAATTCAAGTGGAATTTTTCTTTCAGAGGAAATTGGTATTCTTTTGAAATGGTACTACATATTACAATCTGATTTATATGGATCAACATAAAAAAAATGTTACATCGTCTGTGATATGTTTCAAAAGAATATTAATGAATGAATTTGGATATAACAAGATTATTCAAATTCATTAGTGCATTGCATAGAACTTTTAAATTCTTAATGATTTAATAGTTTTTAAAATTTTAACAAATTCTTGAACTTTTAAATATCTAGAAATAAAAATTTCAGAATACTTCATTTACTGTTTTCTATTTCTTTGAAATAATTTTATATTTACTCGGTGATCTGTTTTAACCTTTTCTGAACTAGCAGTTTCTATTGCCTAAAATTGAGCATTCCATCCTAAATATGTTATTTGAATAATGATTTACAATAGTCAAAAAATCGAAGTTTAAAGAATATCCAGCTATCCCCCTAAAAGACATCTTGAAACCTTTTCACAGAAAGATCACTGATCTTTTACATTAATTATCTTATAATCTTGAGCAATTTCATTCTGATATGTAATAATTGCTATTAGCAATATTCATTATAAAAAATAACAGCAAAAAATTAATTTTGTTTAAATATTTTAATATTATAAATATATAATCTGTAATGTATAAAAAATTCTTTTAAATTATTTTTTTCAATTGAGAGTTTATTTGCTTTAAGTATGTTTTCACTAAAACTTCTGCATTCTATATATGTTAATACAACACAAAGTTTTTTTTTCTCATTATCAAGTTTTTTAAGAATTCAAACTTTTTTTTCTTTGCATTTACCAAACTAGTAAAAAATTTACTCTACATTTGGATAATTTTAAATTGTTTTCTCAACAATATTTGCATTTATTAAGGAAAAGGATTGTTTGAATTAATGTAACCTAATTTTACTTTAAAAAAATTATTTTTCCTTGCTATTTTAATTTAGATAATATAACTAAATAAATTTTTAAAAAATTGGTGTTTTCATGTGGGAATTCATATCGTGCATCTCGCTTTTTATTTTGTGTTATGCTTATCTTGATAATGTATGAAACTCATAAGTTCCATGCTCAGTAATGAATAACTCATAAGTTCCATGCTCAGTAAAAAATAATGAACTATGCTCATAAGTTCCATGCTCAGTTCTCGATTCTTCTAAACAGTGGCATTGTGCAGAATAATGAGAGCTACTCTTCTATGTTAGCCTTGATGTACTCACTGGGTTTGATGGGAAAGTTTATTTAGAAATAAAGTGGAGGCTTAGAGATTTTCTTTTACTGTGAGACCATGTTTTGTGTGAAATTACAAATTTCTTTGCTAATGGAACATTGTGTAGATCTCGTTCGATTTAATTGAAACAATATCAATACTTCTATTACTGTGACAACAATTTGGCATGGTGATAAGACTTTTCTAAATAAATGGGGCTGTAGGTGATATATTAAGATAAGTATTTTTTAATCTGAAGTTTTCTTTGTTATTATAATCTTATAGATAAGGATTACAACTGTTTTTGTTTCTGGAAAACTGTATATATATATATATAAAATTAGTTATATATATACAGTTTTATAATTCCCTGTTATTAGTGGCGCCCGATGATGGACCGCAAAACGACAAAGAAATATTGGCAAGGTAGGATTCACGAGTTCAGCATAGTTGTAATTTGATGGGTGCCACTATAGCAGGAAAGTACCAAAAAATCTACAGAATTAATAATTTTTTCAAATTCTTTACAAATTGAGAAATTTTGTTAAACCATAAATTTTTATCAAAATATTGATTGTATCTAATCCATAATCTTCATTTACTGGGGAAGTAAGAGTATTTACTTTAAGAGAGTTGCTGACATTGGAATTTATGATGCAAATCAATTAAATGCTTTATATACAAAGAAATTTACATAAAATAATTCTGCTGATTTATGTGTTTTAAAATTATAGTAAATTTTGCACAACTTCAGTTTATTTTCGTAGGTGGTATTAAATTTAATATATTTATGATACAAATTTTAAATTTTTATCATGTACATAAGATGTTTTTGTTAGAAGATCAAATTATTTTTTGATACTTTTTCCGTTGAAAATGCAGTTTAGCGTAACCACTTGGCAAGATTTGAAAAATCGCCAAATTTGGCGATTTTTATGGCGGAGCCTGAAGCCTTATTCGAAAGGGTTGCCACGGCTAAAGCCACCTCAGTAAAGAGAAAGCATGGTAGCCACAATGGGCAAAATATCGCCAAACAATTCCTGTCGCCAAGTGGTTACGCTAAACTGCATTCCAACCCTTTTTCCATTTCGCTGGCGCAGGCAATAAAGTCGCCAAAAAGGATGAAGCCAAATGGAAATACATTTTTTATGTGTATATTGTGTGTTGTCGCCAATAAAATCTATTTGGCGAGATTTGCGCCTGCGAAATGAAAAAGTACCTTTTTTTTTTTGTTTACTTATTCATTATTGTGTTTTGATCAATGAAATTCAAAATTGCTATTATTTAACAGATTGTAAATGTTTTGAAACATAGTATATGAAAATATTTTTAGCATTTATTTTTCTTTATTTTGCAATTTTCCAGAATTATTTACGCGCTGTTTTTCTTGTTAGACGTTTTGTTTTTCTTCTTGTATGTCTAAGCTGGGGAGTTGGCTTCACTTTTTTTGAAAGTATTCTGTTTTTCAAGTCATTTACGTTATTCATTTTCCTTTTGACAGTTCTTTGTCTTGAAGAATTTGTTGGATCAATTGAACAACATGTTGCAGTATATTTTCCTGTAGTGTAATGAATCAATCCTGCTGCAATAGCATCCTTTAAAGCTTTTCGAACATCATATAAATTGGCAGCAGTGAGAGTGGAATTCTGTCTAATGTATGCCAATATATCAAGTACACTGCACCCATTTCCGCTATTTAATTTTTTAATAGCTCCTATGATGATATCGATTACATTAGATGAAAATTCAGAACAATCATTAAAAGAGAAATAAGGCTTTTCATTCATAGTTTGGCTGATAAACCTTTTGGGGCCAAAATGGTTGTCGTTTGAAGTTGAAGTGCCTGGAGTTATACTGACATATCGTTGCAAAATTCGCGAAAGTTGAACATCCGATGTATAAATACTTTTATCTTTTGTTGTTTTCGTTCTGTGATTGAAATTCGTGTCTTCTTTTGAGTTATCATTCGAAATAAAACTTCCTTTCCTGATAGTTTGGAAAGTTTTATTGAATGTTTTTGATTGATATTTTTCACGATCTGCTTCATTTCCGTTATCAATCTGAGTTACGACATTTTGAGTTTTAGAGAGTGAGAAACATTCTTTCTCTGTATTTTCTTTTCCTGCCTTATCGTCGTTTGAATGAGATGTATTTTTATTTTGCCGAGAGTCTGTGTTCTCAGAATTTGCGTCGGAGTAATTGTTGGTTATGTTTAGTGGATTATTTAAATTTTCAGGCTTGATTTTATGTTCTGTTAATCTCTCACTTTTTACAAAAGGTATACGTTGTAACTTAATATCTTTGGAGTGAATGTATTTTTCAGATGAATTAGATGTAAAATTTTGATAATTCTGGGTAAATATATTTTCTGCCATTTGTATTAATTCGGTGCTGTTAATATGTTTATTTATGTGCTTGTTTACGTTGGATTCAGAATTATGTAATTCTAATTCACCAGACGATTTTAAAATATGATCTATCGAATTTTCTATTATTCTATCACAATTAAAATCTTCCTGTGATATTTTGTTACATGATTCATTAATTTTTTGCTCTTCTACTTCATAGTCTCTATTTTTACAATATTTTTTAACAATATTCTTACCATTATTAAATGGTTCTACTGTGTTATCTGCTATGGAATCATACTTATTAATATTATCTATTTTCAAAGTCTTGTTGTAATTAAAGTATTTTGCATCAATATAGGAAATATTCGATGTGTTTGCATTCATTTGCGTAAACATTGCTACATCCGACATATTAATAGGGTCCTTTGTAGAAGTTGGATCAAAATTTATATTATTTTCAACGTTTTTATGAGAATCTATCCGCATTGCCGTTTCTTTCTTTTGTTCACTAATATTTTGAAAATCTGATATTACTGTTGAATCAGAATATACATGCTTTAATTTATCATTGTTCTTGCATCCGTAATTGAAAAACTGTTGACCATCAGTGTTTTCATTCTTTTTTGAAGAAGTAATAATTTGAACTGTGTCATTTGTTTGAAGTTGAACAGGAATGCTTGTTTCTTCGCTACACATATTTATAGTATTAGTATGATTCTCAATGGCATCTGTCTCTGGAAAGTTAAAAAGATGAATTGTGAAGCTATTATCGAATTTACTTTCTAAGTTATTAATATCTACATTATTAGAATTATAATTATGTTCAAGATTACTGATGTCATTAGTCTTTGTTTCATTTGATAAATGACAAACGTTTCCAACCGCTTTATTATTATCAAAATTGTACAATTCATTTTTACTAATAACTGAATCAAAAACTACCAGACTATTGTCCTTCTCTCTGTTATTCAAATTATCAAGAGATAATTTTATTGTATCTTGAACTGAGTGGAATGCAATATGAGGGATGGAGGTTTTCTTGTTATTTATATTTAAAGTTTGATAATCTAATTTGTGATTATTAGTTACAATTTCATTATAATTACAGGCATTGAAATTATTTTTTTCTTTGGAAATTATACCCGATTCATATCTCATTGAAAAAAGATTTTTGTTTTCAATTTCAGTTTTTATAGAAACTTCACTTGTGTGATTTTTATTTGGTTGGAAACCATCATAAGATTCGAAAAAATTGTTAATAATCTTTAAGTATTCATTACATAAATTTTTTCCTTGATCAGTTTTCTTAAGTTGGCTGTTATTCAACACCCCATATTGACCTGTAACGTCATTATCTTCTACGATAGAATGATGATTAAAGTGTTGTTTTATAATTTCTGCAGGCCTTCCGTCTTTCAACTCATCTGACTTTATTTCATAAGACATAAATTCAGGAATAGGGAAGAAATTTACATCTGCTTTATTACAAATACCTGGAGTATTTGACAAACAATGTTCCTCACTTTTCCTACTATGAAATAAAATATTTTCTTCAGTGGGATGGCATTCTTGAAATGATGCTTTCTCAGTGGGGCTCATTGTATCTAATACTTCAGTACTGTTTCTATAAGAATGATCGCAAATGTAACATTCTGCCTTAACTTGTGGACTATTTAAGTTTTCAAATTCTTCAGAAACATCTGTTATGCTTCTGTACTGTTCGACAGGTTTAGATTGAATATTTATCTCATTTACATTTTCCAATAAATTCACAAGTTTATGCTTTTCTTCAGAATTAAGAGAATCAGATTGATGATAAGAAAATTGGAATTCGTGCTGTTCTCTATTACGAATATCATTTGAGATTGATGATGGCATTTCTTGTTGCTCGTATACTTCTTTTTCTAGTCGTGCTTCTAGAGATTTTAAACTAGGGGTACCATTTGATTGCGTTGCAATGTTACTTAATTTTGTTTCGTGTTTGATGGCATTCTTATTTTCAGATTTCAACCTTCCTTTGAATGCTGCAAATGTATTTATGTTATCAATAGTAAAATTTCGTACTCTTTCATCCGATTCAAAACTTAATTGCTTAGGCACAAACGTGGATTTATCTTTGGGTTGTTGAAGTGCTTTTGCATGATTTATTTGAACTATTTTTTCTTTAAAGTTGTCGGTATATTTCTCTGTATTGGGAAACGTTTCAGAGAAATCATTAACTTTAATTAATTTTGTTGTAGGTTGTTTTACATTACATTTTAAAGTTATAGCATTGTAATGTTCTACTGAATCCGTATTTTCAGTTTTGACCTTTCTTTGAGTAAATCCTCTGAATGATGCAAATGGATTTATGTCACAAATGTCTTTACTACCTGAATTATACTCGGTTTCGTCTATATGAAAAGTTAATTTTTCACATTTAGGTACGGATTCATGTTTAGATAAAGCGTGAGAGTTTTCATTATTTTCCAGAAATATTTTGCTGCGTTCTAATGTTTTTGTGAAATCATTTACTGCTGAGTGAACAGTAGAAGTATCCATGTTCTTGTATATAATATTTCGCTTAGTGATATCTTGTTGATTAATAGAATGAAATAAAGCATTTTTTTTATTTAGGATAAAATTTGGTTCAATGCTTAAAGAATTCTGAGTTTCATTTCCAAATTTCAGGTGACTTGATTTATTCGGTTTATTTTTTATATGTTCATCCGCAATAGATATTGATGAGCACGGTTCACTTTTGCTTGCATTAAAATCTATCGTAGGATCGTGGTTCTGTTTCAGATTTAAAAAAATACAATCATCTAGCACCTGGCTCAAATTTGATGAATAATCTTGGGTCTTCTGTTTGAGACTGTCAACTTCTATTTCACATTTTACATTAGTATCAGTAAAAAATGAATCTTCTGTAAATTTTACGTACATACACGAAAGATTCTTATTCACTGGGGAATGCGGCACCACATTATTCATTGATCCATTTATAGATTCATTCAAATGTTGAGGTGGTTTGCAACGATTTAAGTCTTGTAAACTATTATCATTGTTATTGGGAGAAACAAAAGAAGTCAAATCTAAATCTGTTCGACTGTTTGAATTGCTTTCGGTGTTTTTCTCTTGAAGAATCTCATTTTCTTGATTCTGTGAAAAATGATATGAAGAATTGTCGTCTAACTCTGAGAATAAAACTGAAAGTGCCTGTTGAGGTACAGAATTATAAACAGGGATTCTGTTACAATCACCAGAGTTTGACTCGGAAGAGGGTAGTTCTCTACAGATATTGTCTGAGTGATTATTTTGCGCTCTAGAAGTGATTTCATCTTGAGATTTCATTTTTATAATTAAAGATTTGCTTTTAATTAAGAAAATTGTACAAATTTAAATTCATGCGACATTTGTTGATAGCAAGATCTGAATTTTATTTTTAAATATTTACTTTGAACGAGGTTATTATTAAATTGTGAATTTTTTTTTAATTAATTGAAAATTTTAATTATCAGCTGCTTTAGTCAGTCATGATCTGCAAATATATGCTTGCAATTTTTTATCGATAATTCAAGTTCATTTCTCTCTTAATCAGTCCGCAATGCAAACTTTTAACGCTTGTCTGGTAAAATTTGAGCTTTCATTGACTTACGAATGCTGTGATTGGTTGTGAAGCATTGGATAAGGTGGGTTTTAAGAGAAATGGGACCTCCCACACTACTTGAAAGCGAGATTTAGGTCATGTAATGCAAAAGCGGAGGGGGAGGGACCGAGGGCTAGTGATAGTTTTTATCAATAATTATCCAAGGATATCTTCCTATAAGTAATAATTGAAACATCCCACACAATATTTATTGGGAAAAGTTAAATTAAACATCAAGTTTAGTTTTATTAACGTCGCACTAGAAGCAACATGAGGGCTATTGGCGACGGACCTCGTAATTTTGAACCACGGTCAAGTGACGAGGACGACACCTGAGCTGGCACCCCCCTCTCCTAACATCCACACCACGCCAACGGGAGGACTTTGGGCCCCGAACAGATTTAACGTGCATCAGCCCCGGCTACACGGCGGGTCTTTGGTGGCCAAGGATCGAACCCGCGACTGAACGAAAACCGCCAGCCGCTATCCACGACCTTGACCACTAGGCTACCGCGGCCCCAATCCTAAATTTAACAAAGAAACACTTGATATCGTTCACAACTTTATGAATAATCAAAATAATTTTGCAAACGCTACACCCCTCCCCCCTACACTACCTTCTGAAATTCTAAAATACACCAAGAAACTTAAAATCAAAAAAGCTCCAGGTAGGGAAGGAGTCACTAATAAAATGGTTAAAGAATTACCTATCAAGACAATTTTTCAAATAACCTCAATTATTAATGACATCCTCAAAATCGGGCATTTCCCTCAGTCGTGGAAAAATGCATCTGTTATACCCATTATTAAACCAGGAAAAGACCCCACCCTCCCTGATAGTTACAGACCAATTTCCCTATTACCTATCATTAGCAAAATTGCAGAAAAAATTGTACTTAATAGATTAAAAGGTTTCCTCAATTTAAACGATATTTTAATCCATGAACAACATGGATTCCGAGAAAAACTGTCCACATCACACCAGCTTCTCCGTGTCATTGAACACGTTAAGGCCGGTTTGAATAATGAGAAATCAACAGGTGGAATTTTCCTCGACATTCAAAAAGCATTTGATAGAGTTTGGCACGAGGGACTGCTCTTTAAACTAATTAAAATTAAATTAAATCCAAATCTCATAAAACTATTAAATTTATACCTTAAAAATAGAACCTTTGCAGTAAGAGTTAAAAACTCCCACTCCATTACCACTACTACTTCAGCTGGAATAGCTCAAGAGGCGCTTTTAGCCCCAACTTTATTTTCTTTATACGTGAACGACATCCCAAAAGCATTCAACACAACTCTCTGCATGTACGCAGACGATACAGCGATACTAGCACAAAACAAAGAACCACTTTTAGTGGCTCGAGCACTACAAAAACATATAACGCAACTAGAAGAATGGTTCTCCAAATGGAAAATTGCCCTGAATCCATCTAAAACGGAGGCAGTCTTCTTTTCACACAGAACAAAAAATTCACGCCCGGACGTTTTTATCTACAATCACAAGATCACCTGGTCTCAACACACAAAATACTTAGGAGTTATCCTAGATAAAAGACTCACTTTTAATCAACATATCACACAAACAATTAAAAAATTCCGAGCATGCGCGTGTTCGGTCTACCCCCTAATCGCTCGGAATTCAAAATTAAGCATTAAAAACAAGTTGCTTATCTATGCTCTGATTCTCAAACCTATTCTCACCTACAGTTGTGCCGTTTGGGGTTTTGCTGCAAACACACACCTTAATAAACTTGAAAAAGCACAAAATAACATTATTAGACAAATTGTAAATGCTAGATGGTTCATGAGAAATACAGACATTTATAACTCAATTAACTTCCCAACAGTAAAAAAATTCATACAAAAAACATCCTTTAACTTCTTTAATAATCTCATGAACATAAATAACAACACACTTACAAACATCTCAAATTATGACCCTGACCCAGCTATTAGAAGACCCAAAAATGTTTTACTCGATTCTTATTAAATTCACTCTAATTTCCTAAAATCTTTTAAAATAAAAATATTCCCATTCTGAATCACCCACCTCACACCAAGCCGACCAATCACAACTCTCATACAAACCAGGATATCTTCTCACTCTGAAAACACACACTAACACATAAACAGCAACTCCATTGATAAACTGCTTTCACCCCCTCACCTTCACCTACCCTTTCTCCGAAAAGGGAAAAAAAAAAGGTTAAATCCAATACTTTAAAAACTCTCTTTCACTTAATTTTTTCATCCTTTTAAATCACTCTGATAAATTAATTTTACACTATAAAGCCATCCAAAATATCTTTTATGCAATTCTGGGCTGGAAAAAGCCAAAGTCAAGCATCCCAAACTGCTCTGATATGGAGATTTAGAGTCGTTGGCTCAGGAGCTCCAGTAAAGCTTGTCAACCTATAGTTCATTTATAGTTTAGTTTGATATTTACGAATAACATTTAACTGAGTCAGTCTCAGAAGATAGTTGTTTTATCCCAGATCTTGCTCAATTCATGATGCAAAACATTCAACTAGTAATTTGGATAACTTTGAATCACATCATGAATCTTTAGAAATTGCTTGAACAAAATGTGTGTTTTATTGTAGATATTCGAGTTCAAAATATTTTGAGTTTCGATAAAATACAAACCGAAAATGTTAATCATGATTAAGTGTATTAAAAAAAAAAAAAAAAAAAAAATTAAGCGCTTTGAAAATGCTTAAATATGAGCAAAATAAATTATTTGATGTTTTTCGGAAAATTAATTTTGTCTAAAAACTTATCGAATTGCCCATAAATCCAAAAATTTATCAACGTTTAAGGAGTTTGTTGAATTCTTGGAAGAGAGTAGTATCTGTTTTGTTGTCTGTAAATAGAAATACCGCAAGCGGATATCCTAAAATTAACAAAAAAAAAAAAAAAAAACCCTTTCAATTTCTTCTAATAAATCAACCAAGGCAAATTAATCCAAAAAATTAACCTTTGCATTAGGTTTTCAGAAAAATAATAATAAAAACAAGAAAAAATGTACTCCTTTCACCCACTGAAATTTATGTTCGGGGTGTGCAAATAACCAAAGGTTAAAAATAAAACCAGTTTCCGGTTTAAATGGATTATCACGGAATATAAAGAGAACATGAATAGATTAATTTCAAATGAAGATTGTAGCTTTAATAAACAAGTAGAATTCTTAATCGTAGATAAAACTGTTGAATTTACACCATCCTCAATATTAGATTTCTCGAATGTGAAAATTCCACAGTATTTAAACTTAGCTGACGAACCACTTAGTGAAGCTAATGAAGTGCATGCTCTAATTAGTGCTGATATATTTTTATATATATTTTTTAAGGTTTTGAAGCATAATATGAAAAAAGTAAAATGAAGAGCTGTTTCGTAAAGAGTGAATTAACATGCGGTAAGCTTGAAGAAAAGCAAACTAATAAATAAGGGTATTGTTTTTTTGTGAGAAATGATTCTCCAAGATACATTGAATTTTTTTTTTTTGATTTAGAGGGTTTGGGAAAAGGATCTGGAATTTCTTAATGAAACAGTTGAATTTAAAAATGGACATTATGTTGCGTAACTTCCCTTCAAACAATGTTATATAGAACTATCTGATAATTATCCCGTAGCTAGTTTAGTTTATATTAACATCGCACTAGAAGCAACACGAGGGCTATTGGCGACGGACCTCGTAATTTTGAACCACAGTCAAGTGACGAGGACGACACCTGAGCTGGCATCCCCCCTCCTAACTTCCACACCACGCCAACGGTAGGACTTTGTACCCCGACAGATTTAATGTGCATCAGCCCCAAGGCGGGTCTTCAGTGGCCAAGGATTGAATCTATGACTGAACGAAAATCGCCGGCCACGAATTCGAAGTCCTGACCACTAGGCTACAGCGGCCTATCCCGTAACTAAGCAACGTTTTCACAAGTTATGGAGATTTAGTCACGATTCGGAATTACTACAGAGGTTCAGTGAAATCATTCGCGATTACTAAAAGCATCATAGTAGACTGAAGTAACAGAAAACTTGTTGAAAGAACCTTTTTTGCTTCGCCAAGCTGTCAGAAAAGAAGGTCGCTTAATATCGAAAACAATTTGGTATTTTACAAAGTAGTACAAGATTTGTATTTGACGCAGAAAGTCACCAAAACAACGAACTTTCGCTAAATGATGGTTCGTAACCAAATCTTTTAATGATATTGATTAATTTTAGATTGAAAAATTTCTACTTTTTCACATATACTTTTTATGGTACTTGTTTATTATAGCGGCGCCCGATAATTAATCGCCAAGCGACTAAGAAATCTCGCCAAGTAGGTTGTATCAAGATAAGTCTCCACGAGTATGGCGTAATTTCAAGGGCGCCGCTATAACAGACAAATAACTTTTTTTTTTTTAATTAAAATATATAAAATGATCTAGATTTAAGGACGAAAGTAAATTGGATTAACATAAAGTTCACAAAATCCAAATGGCTGGTCGACGGGAGCCTGAAGAATAGATTCGTAAGGGGTATTTTGACATGATTAAAAGAAAAAAATTTTAAAAGTACTTTGAGGAAACTCGCATTGCTTCAAGTTAATCGAATGTTTCATTAAATATTTCATCCAAGTGTTTCCTTTGAAAAATCCGCCTTTAAAGAATATTCTCAAAAAATTTCAGTACAAAATAGCTAATATTGCTCCCATATTATGTAATTATTCGCGAGAATAGGAGGCGACGTCTTTTCAAGAAAATTGTCTATAATCAGCATTTATTTTATTTCATATTCGAAATTTTACTAACGAATTTAACTAGTCACCTATTCATTAAATGCGTAAGTCCTTCATTTATTAAAGAAGAAATTTTCTTAAATTTTTTTTTGACATTAAGGAGGTTATGAAATTTATTAATTTTAAATACACTAGCTTAAAAATGAATAAAAATATCATAGGTTGAAAGGATGACTGAAATTAAATGATACGATGACGGTTTTGCTTCTAGATTCGAACTTCACCGTAACACTTCATAATATTCACAGTTTAAAAGCAAATCTCAAGAAAATTCAATTTACTACGAAAATGGGTTTATTTTAGGAGAAAATCAATACCAGCATAAAAACTGTTAGAGATGCATAATTATGAATTAAAAATGTAAATTAAATATACTGCTTTGTTCTAATAATGTAACTTTTACATTTCATAGACAATCATCTAGATCAAATGAAATTAAATTATGATACTGAAAAACTGCAATCAAGAAATTTCAATATAATATATCCATGTTGTGTATTATTTTCTAAACATATAGGATTTAAAATTCATTTTTAATCAGGCTTAGGCAACAGAAAATATAACAGTTTATGGATATTGGTATTTAAATCATATATGGATATTGGTATTTAAAAAAATAGAACAGATTTTTTTAAAAATAAAACATTTCAGATATACATTTAATAATACAGGGCCTATTTTTTAAGCCCTGTAATTCAGAAACTTTCAAGCAGAGTATAATGTAATTTTAAATTTAGGCTAACTTCGAGGTAAGAAATCCCATACATGAAAAAACAACATTGATAATAAAAATTCTTTTTATAATTTACTTCACATTAATTTATGAGCTTTAAATTTTATTCATTTGCAGTCATTAAGATTAATACCAATTATATCAAGCCATGACAAGAATTAAGCAAATTAATAAAAGTGCCTCAATTCTTTGATGGCTGTATATAAATAAATGAATTCAGAATATTCTACTTTTGAAATTAATCTTCATTTCCTAAGATTCAAAATTAATAATTTAAATATTTATTACTTTGCAACATCTTTACAGCTACAAATATTTTATTTAATTATAACAAAAACAATAACAAAAGACAGATATATAAAGTAAAAATACTCTAACGTTATGTTACTTTCTCCAGGAAAGAAAATATTAAAATGTTTGTATTAAACAGTGTGAAATAAAAGAGAAACCATTTTTATAATGAATTTTTGTATTTTTTCTATTGCTTTCTATAATACACTGCCACTGTAAGAAGACAGGCTCATGTCTTATTTGTACAACAAAGATGACTGTGACGATGAAGCACTTGGTCGTATTTTTAGGAAAGAAGACGAATCTATCACACATATACACACAAACACATTGGTGTAAAATGACAGTCGCTTCTTGGCATATTTTCATAATGAAGGTGAATGTACTCTCATGCATTGCTAATAAACAAACTCCTTTGAACAGCTGGGAGTTAAATAATCCCTTTATCACTTCTTTTTGGAGGCAATAATTATATTTAATGATGAAATAACTATCCATTCATGAAATTTAGTAATTTTGTGAGTGAAAAGTAGATGAGCAATTAATACCATAAAAACAAGAACAAACAAGGTCTTAGAAAATTAAGTACTACATTAAGGGAATAAAAAATATAGATGGAATTAAAAAACCTGAAAGATTTTACAATGTCGGTTTTAAATTTACATCACATTTTAATACCATCTATTTTTTGGATTAATAAAAAAAAATTGAAAACACTACATTTCAAAATCCAAGAAATAAATAATAAGAAATTTCAACAATTTGTACCATTCTAGTTGGAAGAGAAATACAATTTCATTTTTACAAAAATAATGTCTAAATTTTTGGATCTTGATATATTTTAACAAATATCTCAAAAACCTTCAGAAATTTAAAATATTTTGATGGTCAATGCAAACATATACTTAATACACGAGCTTCAGTTGCATTATATAAATCTTCCAGCTGTTCAAGTAAGCTTATGAACAATCAAACAAATCACACTACAACTGTTATTTCTCATTCAAGGTTAAAGGCAGCAAACAGAGCATGATATGCTTGAAATATAGTTTGTGCATATGTGTTTTATGGGAATGATAGAGAAGCAACAGTATTCGTCTCTGGGGGAATGTATGGACATTTCGAAACAGAACTTTGCATAGCAATGCTCTTACAGAAATGGATATTTGGCAGTGGGCAAAATATTAACTTGTGTGTTGTACATACTTTTTTCCCAGAGTATCATACAGAGGAAGAGCTATGTTCATATTCAAGCTTTCAACAAAAATAAACCACTGTCTTAAATGCATATTTTAGAAATGAGACAAATAAAAAATAGCAAGAAGTTAGTAATTCCACATTCCTTTTTTTTCCTTTTCAAACACAATTTTCTCATAATTAAAAAAAAGAAAAAAAGGCTTTATTACAGCAACCACATGATTTAATCAATGATAAAAAGGTGACAATTTTAAACATCGAAAATTTTCCTAATTCTAGATCAAAGTTTGAAGTTTTCAGAGATAAAATATGTCACTTGCAAGTTACATTGAAGTAAATTTTTTCACTACTATAATACTCACATGAATGTATATTCCCACTTTTTCAATAAGTAATTTTGTACAAAAAAATATTGAAGTGTCATAGATAGAACTAAACATAATTGTTTATAGCTCATTATACATTACGTAATCAAAGTTAATGCAATGTAATTTCATTATTAAGACCATCTACACAACTTAATGTTAAGAAATATGACAAATTCTCATCCTATTTTTTTCAGAAGGGGGGGGGGGGAATCCAAAGTTAATATATTTTGATTTCGCTATCCTACAAATAAAAGCATATTTTATTAAACTCATTTCTGTCCGAATACATCATTTTTTTTTTACATAAAACTTTGTAAGTGTTAAAGTGAAAAATGAATTAACATATTACAATCCCATGAAATTGCATTAACATTAGAAAATTTTTCTAAATGAAAATGTGTGTGTTTTGCTTTTGAATTATATTCTGTGACAGTAGATGAAGATAACTTTAAGGTTTATTACTAACTTTTGTAATTTTTCCCCTAATAAAATACATATATATTTAAATGTTGATTGTGGAACTGAATTACTAACTTTTTGAAAAATATAAGGCAATAATAGAATATTTTGTTAACCTTTGTAAAAATGACCATTCCTATTTTTTTAAATCTTGATATCATGGATAGTATGTTCAAATATATGTCAATAAAAATAAATACTTTTTATTTTATAATATATTTTCTCTTGTATAAATATTGAAAACTGATTAAGAATGAAAAACACTATACACTTAAGAAAACAATATAATTCAAATTGTTTTGATAAACAATATTTCAATAAAATGCAGGAAAAACCTTTTTGTAAGAAAAATATAAATTTGATTTAATATGTTATACATAATAAAGTAACATAAAAATAGAAAAAATATTATACATCATGAATTTAAAATTTAATTTTCTCATATTTAATTTTCAGGTATTTGTTCGATTGTGATGTTAATTCTAAAAATTATTCAATCAAAAGAATTACCATCTTTGAGTTGTGTGGAAGGCTTACACAAGAAACTTTCAATATACATAAAAGGACAAATATACAAAACATTCTTTCAAATATACAGACACAAAACAAAATACTTTAAACACATATTAACTATAAAACTAAGAGCTGCTTATCTAAACATAATGAAAAAGCAATGTTAAAAAGGACAGCAGGTAAAGCTAACAATATTCTCAAATAAATATTTGACTACAAACTTGTAAATTTCAACAAATATAACTAAACATCATAAAATAAATAAAGATATGTTTTAAGTAAATTGGAAGAGTTAGAAATTTCCAATGAGCTACTTCCAAATAATTAAAGAGAATTAAATGACAAATTATACTATGGATTGAATACATTATAATGTTAAAATTAAAAACAATATATGTATAAAAGAAGTGAGTGAGATTAAAATCATTTGTACATCAATAGTACCAGTTATCAATATTATCAAAGAGTAAAAAAATATACATCAAGTGGATTGAGGCCTTTTTTCATGATAATACTCATAATATATAACTATTAATTATTCAATAAATAAAAATGACTAAAAATTTACTAAAGGCATTCAAAAAATGGCTTAACAAAATAATTTAATTCAAAAGATTTTGGTTATCATTTTTCAATATGATAATAATTACATCTGATGCAATTCATTCTCTATAAACTCTCATATACAAAAGATTAATTCTTTGTAAACACTATATCAGAAAACTAATACATAATTTCTTTACAAAATTTAATCCTCTTAATAAGGATAATATTTTTTTTTTACAGTAAGTACCATAAAAAAATTCATAATACAAAATGATTAAATATAGAATTTTAAAAAAGTATTAAACATTCACAGCCCCTTTATAACACAACAAATGGCATTATAAAAAGATAAGTTTAAAAAATATAGAAAGAATTAATTGCAATAATCAATAACTTGGGTAATCTGGAATTAAATAATGAAATACAATAAAATTTAAAAATTTTTCAACAAAAATATCAAAATTGTAATAAATATAAAAGTATTAAAATTAGAGTAGAATTCAGTATTAATGTTTGAGCTGAAAATGTAAGATACTTATAAGAAACATAGATGTAAAATGAGTATGAAAATTTGATGTGAATTTAAATAAAAATCAATTATACTGTGTATATTAGAGTATAAGAAATTCACTAAAACAAAGAGATAAAATGTTGGAAAATAGACAGAAACAAATCTAGATTATAATAAAAACAAGTTAAATGTACACCTTTATTCATCTTATTCGCAGCTGCATCTTTGAAGAACATAAAACATATACTGAGGTAACAGCTAAAGCGTGCATTTCAATACAGAGTGTTTTTCTTATGTACAATTTCTAGAAAACAGGGGGGGGG
>BMAW01132781.1:389099-426534 GCA_019974015.1 Nephila pilipes | reverse complement strand
AATGAGTGGCTATTTTGTTAATGTTGTAATTCTTATTTTTAATCTTTTATAATGTAGAAAAACTTCCAGTAAAATAAATTTTTTGGAGAAAAGTAGCCATTAAGTTTCATGGTTTAAAAAAATGCTATTTGATCATTCAATATATTTTCATATAATTTGCAAACAGTTGGAAATTAAAATTTACACTTTTTGTAAAAAATAAAATTATACATATTTGAATACTCACAGATTTCACTGAGAAATAAGAATAGCCATTTGATATAATTTTTTTCCTTATCACATATTAAAATATCAGTGATATGAATAATCAAAATGAAGTTTCATCAATTTAAAATTAAAATGATTTAACTTTTTTTTTCTTTCCCTTTTAAAGTATCTGAATTTCAAAACATTAGTTCCAACTTCCAGAACATATGTTTAAAAAATAAATAAAAGCAACAGAGGTATAGACAGTTTTAGGAGGTATGCATTGCCTTCTTTGGTTTTCTTTTGGCATTTTTTTGTATATCCATAGGCTTCCACCAACAAACTAAAAAAAAATCTTGCATTCTCTCCAATCGTGCTTTAAATGCTGGCATCCTACGCATTTTGTGTAGAAATTGCACAGCCTTTGTAATCTTCAGGTACACCACACATTTAAGTTTTCTTTATACATACATACACATGCATAAGAAACATAGCAGCCTGCTGCTTCTCACAATCTGCTGACCAGGACACATATATATATATTTATATAATTTTTTTTTTATACTTTTATGTTTTTCAAACAAGTCTGTCCCCTTGTACGCTGTGATGAGCTGCCACTGTATGGGCTGGATGCTTGACTGCCTGCAAATGTTAACAATACAGCGAACATGACACCAAGAACCTTACTAAACACAAGGTTCTGATCTGGATTACTACATGCATGCGTTTCAAGCAGAACTAAATGCAGCTGACAATGAGGCAACTTCACAACAGCAATGGCTAAATATCAAGAGTATGCAAGTCCTTTTTCCTAAAATAAGAAAAGGATGCAAAGCCATGCACAAAAAGGATGGATTGGTATAGAATAAATTAATAAAAAAAGAAAAATAAGTATTAAGTCAACATCAGAGAAGGAAGATCGGCAGAGAAGCATTTTTAAGCTATATTTAATGGTAATTCAAACCATGCTTACGGAAATAGGTTTTAAAAGCATTTAATTTGGAGTAACAACATTATAATAAATAAAATAAAGGTTTAATAAATAAAAACAGGTAAAATGTTTTAAGATTAAAATAATAAAAATATATAATTCCATTATTAGAAAATAATTTGAATTTCATGCTTCATATTACAATTGCCTGATTGACAAAAAGTTATAAATTTCATTGACTAACAACTACACTAATTTCTACAGGGCAAAAATATACTTTAACTGAAAGTCAAATGAATTTAATGTAAAATGCATAAATTTAGAAATTCCAAGTAAAATTACATTTTCTACTACTCTGAACTTAATACTTAAAAAATAAATTAAACGGAACAACCAATTTTATTATAAAAAAATCATTAAATTAAAATAACATATAATTGAAAATATTAAAATAAGTTCCACATAATTTATTAGAAATATATATACATAAAACATAGTAAATATTCTTTGCTCATAATGTTGTGAATAACAAACTACAGAGTGTTATAGGCAAAATAAACCTTGTATCTCAATTGACTAAAAATAAAATTGAGATTCATTTGATAAAAAAAAAATAAGCACAGTAAGAGT
This sequence comes from Nephila pilipes, assembly GCA_019974015.1. Classification (NCBI taxonomy): domain Eukaryota; kingdom Metazoa; phylum Arthropoda; class Arachnida; order Araneae; family Nephilidae; genus Nephila; species Nephila pilipes. The sequence goes on along the minus strand of BMAW01132781.1, from coordinate 424,787 downwards.
TTCAAAGGATTTAAAAAAAAAAAAAAAAAAAACGTATTTTGGAATTTATTCAAATGAAATGATGGATTAAATGATTAATATGTCTTATACTATTACAAAAAAATGTTTAATAGATATCAAGCAGTTTAAAACAAAAACTATTCACATAAACAGAACAAAATTTGTTTAAATACATATTTCTATCAAATAATAATAGATCCATTCTAAAACTAATATTTTATCATTGAAGCATGTTATCTCTCAGGCAGAGCCTTAGATTTTTATTTGTTAAGTTATAAAAATTAGAATTTGTTACAGCAACATTTAATTATTACTATACCTCATCTGGTCTCCTTTCTGTACCTTTCAATAAAAGGTTGTTAAATTCTCTTTCTAAAATTTGCCTAACCTAAAATCAGGAAAACACAACACCATAAAATTATTGAGTTCGTGATAGTGTGAGCAGGTAGAACAGAGTTAAAATTTAAACATCAAACTTTCATAATTTTAATATAAATTTTCTTTTTCAAAGGGAAATTACCAAGGAAAATTTTGTATTGTTGAAATTGTAAATGTATATTTCACAGAAATTGAAATATTAATGTTATCAACAACTCAATTTTCACAAAAAAACATACACATCAATATTACAAGAGTAATATGAAATATATTCTATTCAATAATTTAAATTCCTTCTAATACAATTAAACTATACTTGAAAGCATTGAAATCTGAACTTGACATTCAGTTATTTAAGAAAATATTAAAATAAGAAATATTTATACCTGAGTGTTTTGAGTAGGTATTTGGAGAGCCAAAGCCAATGCTGAATGATCAAAACTTTCATCCAGTGCTATCACAGACCCATGAACTCCACTATCTTGTAAATTAACAGAATAATCTCGAAGACCTATACTGTCCACCCATTTTATTACCCTGTCATTTGACCAAACTAAAACATCTACAGTATGCAAGAGAAAAACTAGCTTTAATTAATAGAAATTTTTAACATCTACATTCACATAATAGTATAATTATGATTAATATCTGAAACAAATTCTTAAAACATTCTACTATTTTGTAATGTGATTATTATGTGTATACATAATCACATTACAAAATAGTAGAATATTTTAAGAATTTGTTTCAGATATAAAAATTGAGCAATGACACATATTTCAGATAGATAGAGAAATTATAATGTATTATTTTCATTTTAAATAGGAGCAGATGCAAAAATGTATGTTTTACAATTATTCAGTACATTTATAAGTAACGCAGAGAAAATTCAGTAGTATAGATAAAAACAATCTATAAAAAATAATATTAATTAAAATTACCTTTGATTTCATGCTCAATAAGTTTTCTTCTTTCTTCTAAGGCTTCTCTGTTGTAATTTAATCTTTTTAAGCAATTTATACCATATTGTAAACTTGTCCTACAAAAGTAAAAAAGAAAATGATCTATATAACTATTTTTGAAATGGATAATAAATTATTTAGTTTATACCAAGAAAAATATTTTCACCTATGAAAACCATCCACCATTTTTAAATGCATTCTTAAATCTTTTTTAGTTAAATGATCTAACATTCGAGCATCGACTAGACATTCCATGAATGTAGATCTATACTGAGCTAGTCCTAAGCAGGGTAGCCATTCATTTCCAATCCATTCATGATTCATTTCACCAAATGCTAAACTCTAAAAAAAAGTATCTAAAAATTAAACAGAATGTAATTTTTTGTCAAAAACAAATAAGTCAAGTTAAATGCACTTAAATATTATATATATAATGAACTTTTCATGTTAAATGACCGTTTCATTTTACCATAATATTGTAAAGATATATAAATATAAAATTTAAATATGTTTTATACCTCATATATAAGTTTTATGACATGTATTAAAAGGAAGCAATTTTTCGATAAAAATAATATGAGTAAGTATGAATTTATTAATAAAACTTTTTATATGAGAAAAATTGACAAAGAATTTTATAATACAATCAAAAACAAAACAAAGCTAAAACTGCAAAACAGAACATCCCAAATAAAATAATACATACAGTTCTAGATGGCTTTGGAGCAGATGGACTAGTGAGAGCAACCATTTCTTGGATTGCAAGCCGCAGTTTCAGACGATGAAGGGGATTACTGATACCTATCTCTCTTTGAATTTCTGTATCAGATAAGGCAGACATTATTGCACCACTTTTAACATTTGCTCGGCAGGCTGCAACATACCAAGCTGGCATTCCAACCCATAACTATGAAAAAATATAGACAAATAAATAATAAGCAATATTAACAATTTATGAAATAGATGCGACAATGATAGTTTTACCATGTTTATGCAAAGATAGTTCTGAAGCTAAGTAAGCATGCACACAAACACACACAATTCTCCAACATTACAATCCAATTGCCTTTGTAGCAATTTCAATTTCTGATGCATAACTGAATATTACCTCAAGCCATGCAACAATTGTTGGACCATTCCAAAGTGCAAAAGGAGTCCCAGCTTTCATAGATTCAGCCAAAAGTTCATGCCTGGGAAAAATTAAAATTTTATACTGAGCATTTTAATATAGAGAATAAAATATTTATTTTTTAAACAATACTCAAATAAGGCTCAAAGAATAACAGAAACATAAAATCCAAAATTATTTACTTCTTTTTAGTTCTCCTATCATGATCAGACTTTTGTCCAATGCCTCCAGTCATGGCCACAGGATCAGTTATAGTAGGATCAGCATCCATGTAAGTAACTCCTATAAAACACACACAAACACAAAAATGTAAAGGTAAAAATACTATTAAATTTTTTCATAATAACAATGAATAACATAAAGCTCAATTTAACCACATGGGAGAAGACTAAAATAGCAGAGAATATTTTAACCTCCTGAATATAACCTACTTTTTCTTTATATTACTTACTATGAATCAAAATGAAATAATTCAAAATTATTTAATTTTATACAATAATTACTTTTTATTAAATTTTTTCTTTCTCTTTCTGCACAGAATTATAAATAAATGATATGAATTTTAAGTTATTAACAGGATTAAATGAACAATTTGGAAAAAGATAAAAATAATAAACTTTAGCACTTCAATAGCATTTTTCATCATGTTGAAAAATTTAAGGTATTGCATACTTAGAAAATATAAATGAACATTGTTATCTTTCGAATCAACAATCCACATTTTTTACATCTGAAAAAAGTAATTTTATGAAAACAAATTATATCACTTCCCTCATACAAAAAATATATTAAAATATATATATCAATATCTTACCAGGAGATGTGACGCCATAACCTTCCTTTACTTTGACTTTATCTTTTTTACTGAATAATCTTCCTAAAGATGACTTAATACTTTTCTTCTTTTGAGGAGTCCTGTGTAAAGAATCTTCAGATGTAGAGCTATGAGAGGAGGAAGGGGAGCTATGGGAGGCTCCTTCGAGCAAAAGCCGGGAATGGGACATTTCAGGGACCAAATCAGGATAACTAAAAGAGGGAGATAAGAAGCCATTGCTAAAAAAAAAAAGCAAACTTCCAACCAAATGCTGATGCGCCAGGAGTTAAAATGAATTAAAGCAAAAGGAGGAGAACATCTAATTTTTATCAATATGCAAATAATATATAAATAGCTAAGTATGCCTACAATACACATTAGTTGACTTCAGCAGGAAATGTTAAAAGTCTCTGCAAATGTGATTGATAATTATAGGATGGAGGATCAAATGTTAATGTTTACAGTATATGAAACAGACAGATTAAAACTTAGGCTTATTTTCAAATGAAAAGTGATTTGCTTAGTTACAGTAAGACAAATTCATAAGTTTTATGTGAATTCACTTTACTGTAGTAAATCAGCCAATACATAGTTCATAGTAACCTCACAACAAAAATCATCAATGTACAAGAAAGTATTTAGAAACACACACATAGGTTAACTTGCATACAGAGTATTTTAATCAGCCTAAATCCTTACATTCTTTAATACCAGAAAAATGTATAAAAGTGGTGGTATTCCATTGTTTTGAAATTCATGTTTAAACATTGGAAATAAGATTAAATTGTAAAATTAGAAATTAATCTTCAGTTTTATTTTTATCAAGATATTTTAGAGCAGCACATAATTTTACTTAGGATAAACCAAAATTTCTCATTTTGGGCAAGTTTTACATGTGTAAATGGTAGGTAATGAGGCTAAGAGATGCAGAATAAGCAGCAACTAAACATTGCAACAAACACATTTTTAGAAAGATTTTACCAAGTAAAAAAGTCATAAATTTTTTAAAAAAATACATTAATCAATCACAGCAATTAAGAAAACCACATAAATAAAAAAAATTAAGACAGTTAAAATGATTTATATAAATTATTTCTGATAAGCTAATGTTTTTTTTTTTAAAAAAAAAATAAACCACCCAAAAAACATAGAAGATATGCAGTTGTAATTCAGGTAAAAACGAAATTTGTAAATAATAATTTATAAATAATGTTAAAAAAATACTAATTTTTTTATATGCTGATGCAAGAGGAATATGTAACAGATAAATCAATCATTTTTTAATCTAAAATACACAGTTTTTAGAAGTATGAATTAATTTATCAATAGTTTTCTTATATTCCCTTAAAATTGTCAAAATGTTAATAATAAATCTCCCTTTATGCCAGAATAATTTCATTAAAAAATTAAGATAGCAATAGTTGATCGCTATTTTAATTTTTAAAACAGTAGTGAATCAAATATGACAAGAGAAAATGTAAGGATCAGTTTTGGGGAAAAAAATGGATAGTTTCTTCAATATAGGTAGGAAGAACTCTTATTTTTCTCATGACAATGTGTTGGGAAATAAAATCATAAATGATTGTAAGAATGCATTAAATATATATTATGCTATTCTTTATACATTCTAAAACTACAATATTAAAAAAAAAAAAAAAAAAAAAAAAAAAAAAAATTCAACATTTGCAATAGAGAAATATCATAAAAAGGGTACCCAAGGAACATATCCTGAGAAGAAATAGGCATGGTTGATGAGATGGATGTCATGGCAAGCGAAGAATGAGGAATGTTATGCCCGACACTTCTATAAAAAGCCACAAGCAAAGCATTATGAATGTCAGTTTGGCTACAGAAGTAAATATGATTAAGAGCAAGCACAAGTAAAAAATATTGAAAAGAAATTGATATGCAAGTTGAGAAAAATGGCAGAAAAAGAGATGAAAATATCAAACATTTATGCTAAACAAGGATAATAAAACACATATAGGATTTTTTTTAAAAAAGTTAACCTGGTACACACACTTAGGCTTTTCCTCAACTCTAATATCATACATAATTTAAACATGTTTATTTTTGATTTACATTACACATGTATAGATTTTTCCATGATGATAGGGCAGTTTTGTTATAAGTCAATGTTAATTAACACATAATTTAAAAAAGAACTAAAAAAAAAATGAAAATCAGTAGGCTAATAAAGCTTGTTATGTAATTAGTATAATTATGAATTGTTTTCAATATACAAATTCATAATGTAGTTTCACTACAGATTATAAAAATTTTATAAATATCATTTAATACTTCTAAAAAGCATTGCTAAATATTTAGATATTAAAAAAAAAAACACACAAAGTCTTTTATGTAAGCAAGAAATCCAGCTTCGGTTAGGTGGAGTTTTGAATTGCCTAAGCTTAACATACCTCCGGAGTTCTTCAGAACTTTCTGCTAAAGCTCTGGCAACTCTTTCTAACCTTACAGAGCGTGGAGTTGGTGGACTAGGGTCCCTTCTCAATATAAGCCTATTATCTTCTTTACCATCAACCTGACTCATTGTCTGAAAATATTTGAATTATTAGAAAAAAAATGACAGTAAAAGTAATTAAATAAGTAAAAAAAAACATATAACGAAATTAGTGGTATGTGGGCAGATGAGTTTAATATAAACATTTTAATACAGAAGATATTGAATATAATTGTTTTGTTTTTTCATAACTAAATGCATAATATATTCGCATTTTAAAAATAAGATACAATTCTAAAAAAAAATATAATTTTAACTAAAAAGTAACTATAATAACTGGATTAAAAGTTATTCTGCTGATCCTTATGTACATAATGTTATAAATTAAAACTATTATTGTTAACATTTGATATCAGGAAACATTAGATTGAAGTAACTTGAAATATGGAGAAGGTAGAGATCAATTTGCTGAGAGAAATGTATAATTCTGGATGGTGACTATAAAGAAAAGAATAAATAAAAATAAAGTTTCTACCTTGATTGCCTTTTAGCAATAATTAAATCTTTAAGATACTCTAGGAAAATTAAAACTTTATAATACTGAAGGTTATTTCAATCTAAGACTTTCTGAAACTAAGCAAATCAACATTAATTGCTGTAATTTACAGAGCTATGTATATAATGATAAATTGATATGAAGAAAAATTATTATCCATAAATCTTGACTTATTTCCTAGTAATAATTAAACTTTACAATATCCCCTTGTAACAAATGGGAATCAATTCCACAATAACTGACTATCTGTCATTATCGAAGGTTATTTTACTAATACCAAACTAATACATCTCTATTAGAATTATCATTTACAATGGGAAATACTAGATAGTGCTACAGATTCTTATGATATAGATACACACAATGTTAATTACATATCTTTTTTTCTTTTTTTTTTACAACCAATGCACATTTAAGAATTTATTATTAATGATAAAACCTATACCCCAAAATAGAATTTATAGTATGTATAATACAAATTTAAAATAAAATAATTCCTTACAGGATACTTCTGCATGTAATCTCTTTGTGGGCTATGATGTGATTTTGGAGTAGACCTGCCACTCTGTGGAGGAGAATTCCTTTCAAAGGATCGCCCTCTAGCAAGCAAGCTTATCGTTTCAATGCTACCAACTCTAGACTCTAGTTCCTCGGCTCTTTGTTCTGTAGTATGCTTCTCTTCTTGTATTAACCTAAAAATATTATAAGTGATAACTTATTAAAATTTATAAACTATAATTACATCATTAACATTTAAAAGAGAACAGTTGATTTTAAGATGAATTTAAGATTGTTTTGACACATATAAAAACCTACACAGTATAATGAACTGAATAAATTTCCACTTTTTTTTTTTTTTATTTTATTTTTATGAATACTTTAATTACCACATAGCTTGCCATTAAATCAATACAAATATCAAAATTACTAAATTAGAAAGTATTTTTAAATGAAAACTTATCACATATAATTATTTTAAAATATAAAAACTATTTTTAAATTTAGGAAAATTACAGAAAAGATTAAATCTCAATTACAGAAAAGAGATAGATGTAGAAATAAAATAAATTTCTCCATAAACAAATGAATTATTAGATTGAACCTGAATTAAAATTAACAATATATATATATACACAAAAAATATTACAACTGTATAATTAAATCAAGGTATATTATTATGAAATCTCCACTGCCATGACTCCCAAACTTGCAAGAAGAAAGCTTATTCACTCTCATACCTGCAAAAGTGTGTATGTTCCCTCGAGAAAACAATTTCTTTTTGGAATGTAAACAAGCAAGGAGACAAGAAAACACATAAGACTTAAGAAGAGACATTGCCATGAAAGTTGCAATAATTTGTGAAGCTATTATAAATACAATAGCTCTATTATTTATAAATAACTTTCAGATGTTGTATTGTAAAAGGTTACAATACTAATCAGTGTTTGGCAATTAGTGGATAATTATTAATCTACACTGAGCAAAACATTTATAGTGGTGTCATAAAAATGGCATAACCATCAAGTGAGAAAAGGAACACTAAAAGAACACATAGTTCTGATTGATTTTTTTGTGTGATTGATTTGCAATTAAAATTAAACAAAATGGGGGATAAAAAAAAAAAAAAAAAAAACCAAAACAACTAAAATCATGCAAAAAGTCAAGAACAGCAGTGAATGGAATTACAAATTCTATTGATAATGCCATTAATTGTGATCATATTGATGATATAGAAGAACTTTTTGAGCAGTTGTTTGAGCAAATGAATTAAATTGATTTATATATTAAATAAAAAAAAATATTGAATAAATTATACCAGAAACTGGTGTAAAATTTGGAATCAAATGTATTTTTTAGAATAAAAAGAAAAAATTCAAGATGGAAAGTTCAGATGCTCTAAATTTATTTATTCCTTTTTTTTTTTTTTAAAAAAAAAAAGGGGATTCGAAAAATTCAAACATTCTTTTGATATACAAAATAATTCAAGTATTAAGTTAAACAGTTGAGTGAAAATATTTAAAATCAATACTGATAAATTTTATAGCAATCCCCAAGAACTGAATTCATTTTTAAAAATTAATTTGCAACTGTTGTAAAAAGATGAAAGTTTGTCTCAGATTGACAAATTTATTTATTTAAAAAGTTTACTTGGCAGCTCACCATTTCAAACTATAAAAGGACTTTCTTTATCTTCCGACTTTGATGAAGCTAATTATTAAAAAAAAAAGTTTTGGCAAAAAAGATTTGTTAGTAAATACACATAAGGATCAACTTCTAAATTTAAAACTGGTATTAAATTTTAATCATTTGTATAGTTTAAAAAAAAAAAATTTGACACTTGTAATGCATGAACAAGATCTCTAACAATTACACATGAAATTAATAAACAGGAATTCCTTTTCAATAGAACTAGTTAATCTATTCACATATATGGTTTAAATTCTCTAAAAATTAAACCCAATTGATAAAGTAATTTGTTATATTCACTGTTAACGAGGATCATACTTAACAGAATCTCTTTAGACTTGACGGGGGAAAGGAGCCAATATTGATGATACCCATTATACATGAACTCAGAAGAAAAACACAAGGGTAGGGAGGGCAGGCCCCCAGACTGAAAACAATACACACATTTTTTTTATTTTTAACATACAAACATGTATTTTATATGGTATACCCTCTCCACTCATAAAAGAAGTCTGTGTATGCCATTGGATGAACTTATGAATTTTAAAAACAGACATAGAAACTAAGAAAAAACTCTATGGTCCAATTTAACCTGCCTGGTTTCATTTTCAAATCACACAATATGATCCTTCCTCTGGATGTAATTTGTCAAATTTCAATTCTATAAGGAAATGCGATGCAGATCAGAGACATATGTTTTTTCTGAGTGTGGATCTTCTATAGACCCAGAAAAACAAAATAAATAAATTTTAGTGAAGATACTATTTTGTTTATCTCAAACCAAAACACTGAAGCTAGCGGTGTCAGAAAGAGAGAGTGATAGTGTTTTAATAGTGCAAGAATTAGATGTGACTATGCTGCATAAAAAAAAAAAGGTAAAGCTGTGATCTAAACCGGGGGAGAAAAAAAAGGATTAAAATTTGTTGACAAGAAGGGGGGGAGGTTGAAAATATAGAAGGATTGCAAGGGCACCCCGGAAGGTGAGTCACCTGCATTTATCAAAGACAGTAAATCCCATGTGGGGGGAAAAAAAGACCACTAGGGTGTCTTGAGGTCATGATACCCATACCTACATAAAGAATACAAGCTCCTAAGGTCTCTTGATATCATCTTCAGAGGCAGGGTTCCTACTTTTGTTATCTCTTACAACATGCATGAGCTACAATGGGACCATTCTTTTACACCCAATGGGTTGCATTGTCAGAGATGACATAATTCTTCATAAAATTCAGAATTTGAAAACTCGAAAGAAAAAAAAAATTCCATACCCAGTGCCAATATTTCCACGTTTTTTTTCCCCAGAGAAAAAGGGCAACATAAATAATTTGTATGTTGATGTTTTACCTGCAATTTAAGTAAAATGCGAACATTAACTTTTAAAAACTGTAAATGATCATGGTACTTAGATCCCAAGAATTAAAAGTAATATTGAACCCTAACAATGTATACAGCCGTCTGGAAAAGTAATGTTAAATTCTGCATTTAGTCATAATGTTCATGCTTTGATATATATGAATCTAATTAAATGTCCAGATGATAAAGCTATTTATAAACCAATAACTACCACTTATACTATTATTAATGATTTAGTTACTGACTAGTCACTGAATATAATTATTTATGATTTAGTATGAGTGAGTGATGAAGTTTAATGATGTAAGAGCCACATATGCATATGCTAAGCTAAAAAGTGTACCTGTGATTTAGGAAAAAAAAAAAAAGAAGATAAATAGGTTGGCAAGGAGGAAGGATCACTCAGGTATCCCAAGGGTGTGTCACTTGTATTAATCAAAGACAGCAAAGCCTATTGGAAAGGAAAAAGATCACCAAGGTGCTTTGGATGAATGATGCCTATACTCTCCCAGAGTATGTGAAAGCCTATTCATGATTTAATCTCCAGTAAAATTGAATCTTTGTTTTGAATGTTAACACATTAGTGTTGAAGAAATAGATTCATCTTGTGAAAAAAGAATGGTACAAATGTCATAAAACATTTAGGTGCAAAGCAAGATAGAGAAAACAAGGAAATATACTTTAATGATAATTACAAATCAATATCAAAAGTTTTCTATCAGAAACCATCAAAAGTTTTATCTAATAAAGAAAATATTTGTAACTAATTGTCTTCTAATCATGATAAATTGTCTAAGACACAAAATCATGTTGTAGAAGAAAAGCATGATACTTCAGAAACACAAAAGAAATATGTCATCAATAATCCTGGTATCAAACTCCATCCTTATGTTTCTACTGATACATTTTATAAATTATCCATGAAAAATTATAATTATGAAGTTTAATATGTATCCAAATGGAGTGAGAGAGTGAATATAAAGTTTATTGGTGCAAGAGCCAGATATGGCTATGCTGCGTCAAACAAGATTAAACTGTGGTCTAGATGTGAAATTGAAAAAAGGTAAAAATGGTTGACAAGAAGGAGGGTCGAAAGAAGAGAAAGATCGCTAAGGTATCCCAGGAGTGCGTCACCCATGTTTACCAAAGACAGTAAACCCCATGGGAAAGAAAAGATCACTAAGGTGCCTTGGGGTCATGATGCCCGACTATACCCCCATACGCTGGGTACCCATTTTAGTCGCCTTTTAAGACATGCATGAGCTACAGTGGGACTATTCTGTCATTCCCAGTCACCACACAGATCTGTATCCAAATGGAACTCAATGATGACAACATGGATCTGAATGTTAGTGTTAATAACCCAAGTGAAAATTGTGCTAACACAGATTTTAGTCGTGAACTCGAAGAAGTTGATAATTTAATGAATCAATGTAAGAATAATGAAAAAACAGTCAACAAAGTAAGAATGGGGGGGGGATATGATAACATACCAACATTAATCAATAATCACGGGTTGTGAATAAATCTGACAAGACTGCTGAATCACAAAGTACACCTGAAAAGAGACTGTATAGAAGCATCGAAAGCATGTTAACTGGGAAGAACCCAACAGTTACTGCAAAATGCATTGAAGAAACTCAATGGAAAAGAAATGCATGAAAAAGTATAAACTCAAGAAGGCTATATGTGAAGCTCCAATCAGTTCCTTCCTCAAGGACTGATGTGTGCAAAGTGCTCAACTACAGCAATGCTCCTTGGCTATTGAAAGAATCAACACATATGAGATATAGATGGAGAAAAACCAGCCTAGAAATGCTGACTCTCAGAACCTCTCATTGGATTTACACTAGACTTTGTTAAAATATTTGAACTTCAAAAATCATTCAATTATAAGCTCTAGTATTACATTAATTAGTATAAAGTTTCAATGTTTAACAATTTTTTAAAATTTATCCAAAATATGTCTAATTTTAGGAACTATTTGAGTCATAATAGGTTTGCAAGCCTCTCAAATGAAGAGGTGGGAGATCTTCACTGCCATGTTTACTCCACTTGCAGAGGGAAAGCTCATTCACCCTTTCACTTCAGAAAACAAACTTCTTTATGGATTATAAATAAGTGAGGTGGCAAAAAACACACAAGACTAAATAAAAAACATTGCTAAGAAAATCAAACCGATTTGTTAAACCTACAAGTAAAATAGCTCTCCCTGCAAATAACTTTTACATGTTGTATTATTAAAAGGTTAGGCAGTAATTGAATAATTATTAATTTATGCTCAGCAGAATAATTACAATTACATACAAAGTGATTTTCAAAAATAAATTTAATCAAAGGAATACAATATAAAAGTTCCAACTATTATGATTTTTAGGAAAGGTGTATGTAATTTCAACAACACAATATTTATAATACAAACATCTTAAAAAAAATATTAGCATGAAAACAACTAACCTTATTTCATTATTAATTGCATCTAACTGTTCTTGTAACATAAGAGCTAATGTTTGGGCATCTGTATGAGCAGATGGTGACAACATATCCATTGATTCAAATATACTTTCATTATCATCTGTTTGACTACATTCTGTATCACTGGCATCAAAGGCATGTTGAACACTAGCTAAAACTTGAGCCTGTTCCATTTTTTCCCATTCTTGCTCATTTAAAGTTTGAACCTGAAATATATACATGCAATATTTTTCATAAAGAAGGAAAATAATCTGATAATGTAAAAGCATACAATTTCTAACAAACAATATACATATGTGGTGTGGATATTAAATAATGAGACAGACCCTGCGACAGAAGAAGTACATATGTATCAAACACCAGCAACCAACAGCTGTTTTGTGTGAAGAGTGTTAGTGTGAAGCCTTCTATTTCAAAAATAATGCTTCTTGCTTCTGTAAACAAATAAATATAGCTATAGCCATTGTTCACATTAGCTATTTTTTTTGTTTTGCTAGAAAGGTGATGAGTGCAACAACAGAGCAATGAATTGTGAAATTTCGCTTGAAATATACAATTTAATGAAAGAAGTGTATAGCATCGAATGAACATCCAATGCAAGTGTTTTCAGCCTTTCAAGAAAGGCAGAGAAAACGCTGAAGATGATTCATGCCTGGATCACATTTCTACATCAAAAACAGATAATATAAAAAAAATCAGTAATCTGGTTCAACCTGACAGTTGGTAAAGTATTCGAGCAATTGCTGAGACTGGTGGAATTGACAAAGAATCGGTATGGCAAATTTTACATAACAATTTTAATATGCTAAATGTGTGCTGAAATGGCACCTAAAATTCTCACATTTGAAAAACAAGAAGCCCACAAAAATGTTTGTACTGATAATTTAAATGCCATCGAAAATGACCCGAACTTATGGGAAAGTATAATAACATGTGATGAACCAAATGTTTTTACTTATGATCTTGAAATGAAGCGCCAGTCCATGCAATGAAAGAGCTTGTCTTCACCGAGAGCCAGAAAGCTCAAATGAACAAATTAAAATTCAAAGCAATGATGATTGTTTTTTCCCCCCGATATTAATGGGATTGTGTACCTTCCACTGGGTTCTGAAGGTCTAATATTAATCAAAATTACTAACTTCCTGTTCTTGCTGAACTCTGAGAAAGAATAAGGAAAAAAAATGACCCGAATTGTGGAAGGACAAATCATTCTGCACTGTCTGTTAGGAGGTTTCTATCAAAATACAGCATATCAGCATTAGACCACCCGCCTTACTCCCCGGATCTTGAGCTATGTGAATTTTGTTTCCTAAAGTGAAATCTGCATTAAAAGGAACAAAATTTGAATCCATTGAAGCTGTGACAGAAAACGGCATGCGCCCTGAAGGAGTTGACAAGACTTCCGGCACTGATCAAATAATGGAAGAATTGCATGAAGTATTGTAGGAATAAAAGAAGGGTATGTGTTGGAAGGTGAAAAAGTAAATATGTATGAGATCAGAATAAAATGTTTTACAGTGTACAATGACAGTCTCGTTATTTAATAGCCACACTTTGTTTGCGTGTATAAATATATACATATACAGGGTCTCAGATATCAAAATATTGGTACAAGAATTGTGATAAATGCAATGACTTAAAATCCCCTCCCCCTTCAAAAGAAATTTAAGAGTAAACTCTACTTTCTAGAAACCTATTTTTTTGGGATGGGCGGGTGGGTGGGAAATATGGTCAATAGCAGTATTTGAATATTAAAAGATAAATTATACATCATATTACCTTAGAAACATTACTGATAGAAAAAAAAAAAAAGATGAATGATATTAACTATACGATACTGCATTGTAAAAAACCATTTAATTTGCAATTTTCAAATAAAACTGACTAACAATACAGTCCGGAAAAATGAATAAGGAAGGACTGCAGAATTAGAAATTATAAATATGAATAAAAATTTCAATTATCAGAGCAATAGAAAAATGCATATATAATACATTTTAATACATAAAATAATGAATCGAATTTCCTTTAGATTTAATTTTAACTTGTTATAAATTTTTTCAAAGTTTTATGATATGCATTCATATTGTATGATTATGCCAGTTTATTGATCTAATTTGAACAATAAATCAACATTTTTATAATACATACATTCTCTTAGAAACAAATAAGATTTTATAAATTATTTCCCTTAGAAAAGTTTATTATAGTTTTGCATTGAATTAAAATATTCTCAAAATAACAATTCACTAGATTTTTCCAGCATTTTTTAATTACATTTAGAAAAATAAAAATTAATTTCTGTAAAAAACAGTTCAAGTGGCTTCTTTATTCTTAACTACTAGCTGAGAGTTGTATGCATATGTAAATTTGATCAATAAACAAAGCAAAAGTGACAACCTTAGTAGCATCTTCTTCCAGAGCAGCTTGTCTACCTCTTTGAAGTCTCCGATTTATAGATGCATTAGGTGAAATGTAATCAATTCCAGTAACCATGTGAAATGCATCAGTAGTATCAATGGCTGGTGTACGACTAGGAGAAATGGAACTTGTTACTACAGCTCCAGGAGACAGAGCAGAGCGAGTTGGAAATTGTGGAGAAGTTTGTGGAAGAGTTCGGGCAGTACTTAGTCTAAAACAACATCAAGCAAGTTAGAACACTAACACAATTTTAAAGAATGAAACTTCATAAATTTCAAAAAATACCCATAAAATATTCTCATAATGATAATAAATATAATAATATATGAACCTTTAAGCCTACGATAATTTGAATGATAAAATATATTTAAATATTGATTAACATTTATCTTACATAATATTTTATTACAAATACAGAACATTATAATTACACTAACCTTGCTATACTTTCGGCTTTAAATGTTTGATAATCTCTACGTAAACTTTCCATCTCGCTTCTCATTTTTGATAGATCAGCCATAATTTTCTCCTATAAAACATTACGAAAAGCAACTTCAAAAACAATTATATATATATTTTTGACATATTAGGAAAGTGTAAATGAAATTTTTTACAGACTTAAATATTTATTTCTAAAAATATATAATTACTTCAAAAATTAAATCAAATTAACAATGAAAACAGTTAATATATATATATTGTAACAATACAGTATAGAGTTAATTATGATATATAACCTTTTCTCCCTGCGTATCTTCTAATACTTTTCGTGTTCTTTCCAGTTCTTGAGCCAAAGAATTCTTTTCTTCTAAAGCATGCATTCGTTCCTTCAAATGTAATTGTAACCGCTCATTGGATTCAGCTAACAATTTATCCACAGTAGAAGAAAGTCTTTGATTATGTTCTTCATTCATCTTTTCTCGCTGCCTTGACTAATATATGTATATAAATTATAAACCTGGTAACATTATATAGAAATAAGTACATTAAATATATATATATATAAACATACTCTAATCAGTTCAGTGCCTTTTTCTTCAAGCTGTTGTTCTAATCGTTGTATTCTATCTTCAACACTACCATGTCTATCCTGAACCTAAATGGGTAAGCCAATGAGAAAACTTAACACATATTAAGTAGAGTAAAAATCAGTAAAAATAAATTAAGAGCATATAAAAATATGACTAAAATTTAACACACCTGAGCCAATGCTTCTCCTGCAGCAGCTTCTGCTTTGCGAGAAAATTGAGCTAATTTTTGTTCAGTAAGTTCCAATCTTTCTTGAAGTGCTCGACATTTCTCCTCGCTCTAAGCAACACAAAACAAAAAATACACATTTAATATGAATTAATAATTACTTACAAAATCTTTGTATGAATCAAAAGTTCCACAGATATTAAGAAGCTAAAATTCTCAATTTTTTTTTTTAAATTTAAAAAAAAGATTGTGGGTTCTTAAATGCAAAGTAAAGAAAATGTTTTTGAATAGACAAATTAATTTTATTCACAATTCTAACTTGCATCAAGTTATGAAACAAAACTTTCGAAATATATCTTTTCTTCACTAAATTAAACATTGTGTTACAATTTTGAAATACATTTAATTTGAGCATTCTTGATTGTGAATAGATAATTTTCCCAGGATATACATTGCATATTTCTAAATTCTTTCTTTGACTCACTCATTTATGAAAAAATATTTAAGCCATCATTTAAATTGGGGAAATTATTAACTTTATGAGAACTGCAAGTACTAACCAAATATTTTTTTCTCCTTTGATTGTTTCTCTTAATAAATTTTAAAATATTAGGTAGAAAAAAAATTGTAAAAAGTAACGAGCATTTGATATAAAAAATATAGCACCCCCCAAAATTAATTTGATAACACCATACACTTAGGAAACTGTTATTTCCTTTCCATACAATAATTATTAAATAAATACATGTGAAACTGACAGTGTAATATTATCAAGGTATTAATAAAACAAAATTTAAATTCATGTCTTTTAAACTAAGGTAATTACAATTCAATGTCAAACAATATATTTTATCAATTCACTTATTCTGAAATATATTAGTTAGAAAAGCTTCTTAACACTGATGCTTTAAATTTACTGTATCATAGATGTAATAATTGAATAAATAACCAAATTAAATTACTAAACAAAACATTGTGAGATTTTTATTATTAATATTTCTTTGTAAGAATATAAAATACATTTAGTTTATTTAATCCATTGTCATGAATTTTGACTTTCAAAAAGATAGGGGAAGGGGAGGAAGAGAATCCTAATAGTTTTAAAAAAATCCAAGTGAATAAAATATCAAAATTCAAAAAGGATATAATTTTCACACAAATTTTATTATCAGATGAAAAAACTGTTTAAGAGTATATAATTAAGTAAATTAAAACATAGAGTATAATTTAATTTTCAAGTCTACTTACCAGTTTAAGCTGAGCTTCTTTGTTAGACAATTCTTGTTCTAATTTTTCATTTAAATCATGTAATGATGTAGATTCTCTTTGAGCATTCAAATATCGTTTTTCTAGAGTGGATATTCTTTCTTCTTGATCTTCTTTCTGGGCGTTATTCTAGGAGGGAAAAAAAAGGGAATGTAAAATTCAAATATCAAAATTAAGAAACCAAGGATCAAAGTCATGCAATATTCTTTAAGAATACAAACTAAAGATACTAATCATGCAAAAGTACATGAATACAGACACATGTTTAAAATTTTTTTTTTGTCAAAGCAATAGTTTATAATGATAATTGAAATTTCTGTATGTACAAGATGTCTTAATTTTCAAACAGTAAAACACACATTAATCAACCATATCAAGCAAACAATTTTTAAAAAACTGTTGTGCAGCCACAATAGTTGAGAGATCATGGTTATAAGCTCATGGCAGGTGTTGCTTCCATCGAGTTTTGGGTTAAGTCATGTTCTCACTAAAGACCCACATGTAGCAGGGCTGACACATGTTTAATTTGCCAAGGCTCCAAGCTCTTATGTTGGCATGGAATTTAGGAAAAAAGGTTGCCAGCTCAGGTATTGTCCTCTTTACTTGATTTTATTCAAAATTATGAGATCTGTTGCCAATAAATAATCCATTTAAAATACTTCTAAAACATTAATTTTCTGCTATTGGATTTGTTAATGATTCCAAATAACTTCAAATGTTATAAAAATTAACAAAAATTTTTTTAAAAAAATAATCAGTGAACTTAATACCTCTTTTAAATCTCGTGACAGCCTAACATTTTCTTCTTGCATTCTAGAAATTTCTTTTTGAGCAGCAGACACACAGTCTTCTTGCTCTCTAATTTTGGCACTAAGTTCAGCTATTTTACTACGTGATGCATTCAGCTCAGAGTTTACTTTCTCCATGGCTTCTTGCATTTCAACAACACGGGCTGCTTCAGCAGCAGCCTCTGCTGTTCCATTAGAAACCTGGAAATAGAGAAATGTCAAAACTGTAGACTTGAACACAAAAATCAGTAATAAGCTATTTTTGAAGCAATGATTTTTTTATCATTTCATTCATTATTATTTTTTTGAGAAAAAAATTATTTTGAAACAATTACTTTAAAAAATATGAAAATATCAAATAAAGAAATGAAATTTGAATTTTAACTGCAATGCAAACATGAAAATAGATATAAAAAGTAATTTTACTTTATTCCAATTTTCCTTTCAGGAGTTACTAGAAGAATTATCAATTTGATTTAATGTTAAGGGTTCAAAATTGTATGTATGATAAGCAATTATGATAAAAGAAGCCACACACCTTAGAAACATGAGTAGCTTCTTCTCCATTAGCAGGTTTCCTTTCTTCTTTTAATTCTAGTGTAACACCTTTGGTTTTATACTGATTAAGCTATAAAACAAAAATAAGATATATTAAAAATGACAAAAACCACTTAAACACAATATAATAATGAAGTTACATACCTCTTCATTTGCTTTATTAAGTTCCTCTTCTAAAGTGGTTACTTTATCTAAAGCAACTCGTAGTCGTTCTCGAACCTATAAATTTTTTTTGTTTCAAACAATTAAAAACCAATAAAAATTTAAATTCACGAACAATTTTAAGCAATGCAGCTTTAATCAATGTTCAATTGTTTAAATAATAAAAAAATTTAAACAATAATTAAAATTAGTGAAAACCCTTTTCTTTTGCTATTTGTAATAAAAAAATATATTCAAAAATAGAAAAAATACTATAAGATCAATTTTATATAAACTCAATAAAATATTATGTAAATCTTTTTATTCAACATAAAAAAAAATTTAAAATTAATTTTACAAAAAACATTTTTACATTTGCAGTCATTTTACAAAAATGTTCATCACCTTTTCATCTAAAGCTTTATGATGTTCAAACAACGACTTGAGGGCTTTCAAAACTTCCACTTCAGAAGAAACGCCAGCAGGAGACTGGGCTTGTCTTTTGACTACAGTCATTCTTAATGACCGTTCATGACGTGACACAAGGCACTCCAAATGCTCCAAAAGCAACTATATATAGAGACCGTAATTTTTTTTTTATAGAAGAAAATAGAATATATTTCTTAGATAAAATTCATCTTACATCATTACACTGTGTTGTTATATTAATAATAATAATAAAAAAAAACCCTATTTAAATGAAAATCCTCAGAAAAACAATAATTGTTTTCTTAATGTATGATTAAAATATAAATATATGTTACTATCAAAATGAAGTAAAAAAAATTGATGATTTCATCATTATTTCTTAAACCAAATATTACAATTAAAAATAATTCTAAATTCAGAGTTGACAATGAAACTTCATTTCAATGATAATGATTTTTAATGAGTTAAAATAAAAGAAATCACTAAGAGTGAGTATAAATATTATAAAAAGAATATACTAGTAATATAGAATGCTTGACTAAATATCAGCAAAACTTTTTATTTTGAAAATTATAAAAACTAATTCAGTTGAACAAAATCTATATTTATCAAAAATATTATACAAATAGCAATGAAGTAATTAATTTAAAAAATAATTTACCCTAGTATTGTTCCTCTCAGCTTTGAGCTCTTGTATTTCTTCTTCTTTCTCTAGTAGTTGCTCTCGGGCTTGATTTAATTCTTTTGTTAAAGTAGCAAATTCCTATAAGATTAAAAATAAAATGAACATAATTTACAACAGCAATAAATTTATTTGAAATTCATTATTCTTATTTATAATACAAGGTTCGCATATTTGCCTAAGATTTTATTTCAAAAAAGTAAAAAATAGGAAGATGTAACTTCACATTAATGTCTTCCCTCTTAAAATTTTGTCACAATATATTTATCTTTTAAGATATTGCTCTAAAATACCGTTTAAGGGCAAAATATGCAGTTATTTAATATCCATCTTCCTACAATTATAAAAATCTTCAAACATCTTTTGCTTAATTTATAATATGATTCAGATTTATCAAGAAGTTGAAAAATATTAAGTCAAAAGAATAAAACTGATTACGAACTGTTAAGAAGTACACTAGAGTCCAAAAATTAAGCATAATCGGTAATTATACGAACAATGAAGGAAATCTAAGTCGGAATAGCGGAAAATGTAATATGCGTGTATAAAAAGGATATCAAGAAAACAGTAAACGAAAGAACGATGATTATCACTTTTTTTATTATTAAAAAAACAGTTTGAAAGAAAACTGAGCATAATGTAATACGCGAGTGTAAAAAGGTTATGAAATAAGAAAACAATACGGAAGAACGATAATTATCACTTTTTATTATTAAAAAAACAGCTTTAAAGAAAACTGAGCATAACAGGAGTTCACACTTTAGTGAAAAACAAATAAAATAAAAAGGTAATGCTGCAGTTTAATAAGGCGTATAGTCACCTCTGACAACCAGGTCAGCTGCACAACTGTTTCCTATATTTTTTATGACACCATGGATAAATATAAAACATGGAGCCTTTGCGTGGGTTCAATGAGTTCCAAACGTCACGAAATTTTTTTTTTGAGGTTCTGGAACAGAGCTTGGTGGGTGTGAGGGGCTGCAAGTTGTCTCCTAAGTATATCCCACACGTGTTCAATAGGATTTAGAAAAGGTGAGTGAGCAGGCCACGGTATGCATTGGACATTTTCCGTTTCAAAGAAGTCGTCATTCAGGTTCGAACACATTCATAAACATGAAGTAAGGACCGATAGCTCCTCAAAACAGTCGAACACGAGGCTCAAGAACTTCATCTCTGTATCTTTTAGCAACCACAGACTCCTGTCACAAAGATATAGAGATCTGATCGGTCACTCAGCACGATGCCAACATTATGACTTCCCTTGATGGAAAACGATCTCTTTACGTGCTGTTTCCGGAGTAAAAACGAATTCACAGTTCTTGCTGTATTGTTCGCCAATGAAAATCAGTGATCAGACTAAAACGAAATTCGCCACTGAATATCGCATTGATCCACTGCTTTAAACGCTACTACTGATGATCCAAAATCCAGTTTAAAAAAGCGCGTTTATGAGTAGATGTGAGGTGAAACTGCTGGTTGTCTGTCATAGAGACCAACATCCTGTAAATAGTTTGTGAGGAAGTCGTATTCCTGCTGTGGCTGTGAGCGCTGAATCCAGTTCTGTGGAATAATTTTCTCTCTGATGTTGAGCAGTTATTGCCAGACATCAGTCCTGGCGAACGTATGCGACTCTTGGTCCACCTGGTACTGGTAGTCGATTAACGTTTCCCGCACTTCGAAACCTCTACCACACATTCTAACGATTCTGTTTTGCAGCCTTTAAATCATCATTCGTTCTATTTAATCGTTAAAAATATTTCTTCATTTTCGAATTGGAAGGAAAAAAAAAAAAAAAAACTGCCTGAACTGCTTTTGCGGAATGAGCCAGTTTATCCATGTTCTGCCGTGAGCAGGTGCTTTGCGAATGACGATGTCGACTGAAATGTTTTGCATGAAAAGAAAAAAAATTCACCTTCAACAGATGATTCTTCACAAGTTATTTCGAAGAAATTCATTAGCATTTACTCATACTTTTTGGCATATTACGAATTAAGTTTAACTCAATAAGTAATTATGTTAATAAATTATCAATTTGACAAAAAAAAAAAAAAAAAAAAAAACCACTATTAATGATATTTTAGAGGAAATATTTCATTGGTGGACAGGATCATCTTGATATCACAAGTTGTCTAGTTCAGGATAATACTAACTTTTTAATGTATACAATTGATGAGAAAAACATTAGAACACAATGAAAATTGGATTCTTCACACTAATGAAATGAAACAAATCGAAAAACAAATTTTTTTACGATAGCATTTCTCTCAAGATAGTATGTAATAAGTAAAAATAAAATATTTAAAGCGGAAGTAAAATTTTTAAAAAAAAAAAAAAAAAAAAAAAAAAAAATAACACAGCAAAAAAGTATTGGAACAGAAAAAGGGTGTATGCAAATTACAGTAAACGAAGACTTCAAAATCACCATCAAATTAGCTTTAGTTAAAGACGTTTGTTTATTTGTTTCGATTTCATTTAAATCAAATAAAGAGCAAATTTTCTTTCATGGCACCTAAAACATATTTTATTGTCCTCAATTCATAATATTATTAAAAAGAAAAATAAGACTAGTATGGTGGATTATTAGCCGAGATCAGGGAGACAACAAAAAAAAAATGATCGAGTGAAACATGGAGATAATAACATGATCTGGGACTGTATGGGTAACAATAGAGTTGGAAATCTGTAAATTATTTAGGAGAAAATGACAATCACGACATACATTGATGTGTTACGCCATAACTTGAAAGACAACGCTAGGAAATTAGGGTTGGAGGGTGGATTTTTATCTTTCAAAAATACCAAGCATACATCAATCAAAACTTTTTCGCTACAATGCCCCCACAACAAAAATCACATAATTTTTAAAGTACCAGCCTGGGCGAGTGTTATGCTCTTGTGTCATTTAAACAGTAAGAAGAGAGGGGGAAAAAAAAAGGATAAAATTGTGCCGGAACACAGAGCAGAAAGCAAAAAAGCTGAAAGGAAAGAAAAATATGCTTTTGTTTATTTAATTTTTTTTAATCCAAAAATGAATTTTGGGAAATTTTTTTGTGAGATTATACAATAATGAAGTTACTACATTAAGAATCGTGGTATTAAGTTAATGACCTGAAGGAGGTCTTATGATTATGAAAGAAAATTGAGTTTCAAGCCTTTTTGCAATGTCCTTCCCTTGAGAGGAGGAGAGAAAGGAAATAAACCAGCGAATTGAATGCCATTGGAGCGGAGTCTACCCAGAGGTATTGCAAGGAGATGCGAGAAAGAGCTGGTTGGTTGGTTGGTTTTATTAACGTCGCACTAAAAGCAACACGAAGGCTATTGGCGACGGACCACGTAATTTTGAGCCTCAGCCAAGAAGCAAGAAATAGATGAATTTGGAAATAAGGGTGACCAAAAAAAATAACGAAAAGTGGATGGATTTGAAACTTGAGGGGTTTGTTTTATTACTGGTTGACATAGGGCCACCGTTGTTTCGCTACTGGATGAAAAGGATGGGTAGGATAAGAAAACGGGAGGGGAAACCGATTAAGGCAAGGGGAATTGTTCGATTTTGGAAATTTGAAATTTTAAGGTAGATATAGATTGAAATAATTGTTGTTTTATTTATATGAGTAGGGGCGAGCAACGCAGTTATGTGCAAAAAAGTGTTTGAGCCCTATAAGAGGGTTTTCGTGGAAGGAAAAGTTGTAGAATCTACGGGCATGGTAGGAAATGCGAGTCTCTTGAAGGGGATTTTAAGACCTTTATGAATTACAGCATTGCGGACGAACCAGATGTTATCAGAACTTAACTGTATAGCTTAATTGCACTGCGTGAATATGGTCGTTTAAAGGAATTGCGAAAGGGGGCCATGTCTAAGAATGGTTTGAAGAAGATGATTATGAAATTTGAAGATATTGGAGACTTGGGTGTACTGCCAGGAAGAGGGCGGAAACCGATTGCGAATGAAACTATCGAAGTCACTACTGCTATCGTTGTAAAAGCCCCCGGATCCAGCTATTCAGCAAGTGCTCGATCGGTGTCACGAGAGTTGGCGATTCCGTAATCAACAGTTTGAAAAATTCTGCGATCCATTTAAAATGGTATCCGTACAAGATCCACGTAATGTAAATGTTGCAACCTTATGACCACCAAATAAGCTCCGATTTTTGTTTGCCGATTTTTGGCGTGAATGGAAGTTGATGAAGCGTGGACTTGGAAAATGCTACGGTCAGATGAAGCGCACTTTTCTTCTGATGGAATTATGAATAATCAAAATTGCTACACATAGGAAGCTTTCCCTCCTAATGTCCTGCACCAACAACCACTGCATTCTGATAACGTGAATCCATAGCGTGGAATCATTGCTGATTTTATCCTCGGACCGTTTTTCTTTGAGACTCTCACTCCTCAAAGTCCTAGAATTACTCTGTCACGAGTGCATGGTACAGTGAACTCCTTCGATAGCAGGTCATTCCTGTTTCATAGGAACGACAATATTTGCAAACCACTGTATTCATGCAAGATGGAGGAACTCCCCTCATTGTGCGCCAAGTCAAAGAACTGCTGGTGAGAATCGTGTAATATCCAGGAATTTATAGGATATCTGGTCTCCTCGTTCACCTGACTTAAACCCACGTGATTTCTGGTTGAGAAAATTCCTAAAAGACTGTGTTTACGAAGGAGGAATCAGGAATTTATCCCAGTAGAAAGCCAGGATTATTCGCCATATGTTGCTAGAATCCTTCGAGAGTTTCATTGCGCTACCATTGATTTAATGCACTTTCAACAGTTAGTTGATGTCAATAGAGCACATTCTGTAATTGAATAAATTTTCATGATACTGACAATTTTTTTTTATCATTCTTCTGGCTCCACAATTCCCCCAGGAGATCAAAGTTTGAACCTTTTTTTATTGAAGAAATCGTTTCCCCATGGTTCATATAATATATATACCAAGTTTAATCAAAATTCTATAAGTAGAACGGGTTCTAGAGGGGTCTGAATAGAGTCATTTTAATTATAGCCACACAGTACATGACTCTAGTGTTCTCTATTATGTTGTAGATGATACGATTAACACAACTCTGCAAAGATATTTAGTGAAAAAAAGTTTTTTCGAGTCTATTCATCTATGTATGTGTTTTAAGTGGATCTGAATGAATAGAACTCTTAGGCATTTCAGAAAAAGTCACAGAAATTGCAATGTCTCTTCTTTTCAAATGTATTTTTGTCGATACGTTAGAAAAAAAGAGCTTTGAAATATATGATGACCATATCAATGCAGAAGTTGAATCAGTGCTCACAACTGCAATGATTGAACTTTTGTGCAACCACTTAAATAAAGTCATTTAAATGTTTTTTAAAATGCAAATGTAGTTTTCATGACTATGAAAATCAAATTTGTCATGAATGTTTAACTTGGAACCATAAAATGACTTTACAATCATATGATGATTTAGCACTTTTAATCCTTGAACTTGGAAAATTTATTATATGCTGATTTTTTACAGAAAAGTTGTCAAATTATGTAAACAAATCATTCACAGAAAAACTAAATTTGTCAGTTATGGCTGAAAATACAAAGCAAAAATGTATAATGACACTAATCGAATATGTTAAATACACTATTGATCATTAAAATTGCAACACCATGAAGGAAAGCACAAAAAGATATTTATTGAACGTAAACAGTACGGCATGAATACAAATTGATTAAATTTGCAAGCAGTTTTGGGGTTTACAGGGGTGCGAAATTAGTCGAAACACCTGCCATCACTGGCAGCTAAAACGGCCCTTACCCGGTTAGGCATGGAGTCGAGCTAGGCGTGGATGACAGTAACAGGCAACCCATTCCATGCTGCTTCTAGTCTATGCCTCACTTCATCAACCGTATCAGATGGAGAGGGGTGGTGGACCAGTTTCTCAGCAACCCATGATCAGATGTTTCGATGAGTTACAGATATGGAGACCATTCAGGCCAGGACAACAATCGAATATTTTATGTACTGAGGAAGGTCAGAACACGACCTGCAACATGTGGTTTTGCATTATCTTGTTGGAAGATAGCGTTTGACAGGCCTCGAAAATAGGGCACAACCCCCAGACACTACTTCACGCAGAACCGGGAATCGTCTGAAAAGACGACATTGTACAACTTCTGTATCCAGCTTTGTCGTCTCTCTCTATGCCACATTGTCAAAGGAAGCCGAAATAATGGTCAACGTGCTGACGTTCACGCTGCTTCAAACGTCGTCACACCGTATGAGCGGATACTGGTCGTGCTGCAAACATGCCCTTTCCTGACTAACCATCCGTAATGTGGTTATACGTTTTGCAGGGCAGACCTCATAACATGTCTGCCCTTTCGGGCGTTAGTCATGAGAGGGCGCGGAGATCCTGCATACCACTTGGTATAACCCTCCCACTGATTTCATATTCACATGACAGTAGTTGGATTTCGACCAAAGTGACGGGCAATATCAAAGAACGATAATTCGCACTCTCTATAGGCTACAATTCTTCATCAGATCATTCCTTCCTGGTGTTACAACTTTAATGGCAAGCAGTGTAAATATGCTCGTTTTATTTAACATTATTGTATGTTTTATTGTGTAATTATTCGACTTTATACATAATTTATATGTTGTATAATTTAAGGTCACCAAATATTTCAAAATAAGTCTTTTTAAACGTTAATAAAGTACTATAACATTTTCCTTTTAATAAGTACCATTTTTAACATTAGAGAACAACATTTTAAAATATAGAATTTTTTTCTTAATTTTAAAGTAATAAAATACGAGATGTGGCTATTGAATAACAAGACTGACGCTGTTACAAAAGAATATAATACGTAGGCACTTTCGAATACAGCAGTATTTTCGCAAACGCATCATGATGAATTTGGATTCAGTGATCCGTGTATCATATTTTTCGTCATAACTTCATGCAAATTCTTATCGACATCGTCATCGGGTATTTTAATGTATATTACATTGTCGATTAAGTTTGAAGGGATTTTGCTATAGAGAAAGATTAGTTTTATGTGCGTTTGGAAATTCTATTTTTCCATTCCACTGAATGCAGCCAACAACTCACAGATCCATTTCGTATATTACCAGGAAATCCAACAGCGATTTCAGCTGAAAACACGAGTTGTGATGTCATGCCTATTCACTGGCAATTGCCCAAGAAGTATATCGTTCCAAATTGGTTAGCATGCTAATGTAATGAATATGTCTGGACGCTAGTAGTGACCGTAATGAGTCTTTTGGATGTTTAAGCAATATAAATATATTTTTATTATCTAAGCATAAACAATTATTTTTAGAATACATAGAATATTTTTATAAATTTCCACAAATTGTTTTTTCTCCAGGGAATATTTACACTTCATGATACAACGTCCCTTCATATTTTAAAGCATTTCTTACAAACCAAAATCGTTACCGAGCAAAAAGCACGCCTTTACGTTTAAACTTATATTTAACAATGATAGTATTTCACTTTTAACAACATACTTAAGTGGTCCTTAATGATTACTGCTTCACTAACCAAATAAAAAATATGTCACTAAAAAAGAATCATATGAAATTATAGTTATGCGAAATAAAGCGATATAGATGTAAAATATTTCATAGCTTTCTTATTTAAGACGACTTTTAAATTCAAAATGACACAGCAACAAAACTAATAGTATAACCTCCCTGCATTCAAGCGCGCCACACAGCGGCCGCCGGAAGAATGATGACTACTGGAGCGCTAATACCCAGCAGTCCAAGCGGAGTATCTGTCAAGTAAGCATAGAGTTCCGCCCCGAGAATAAAGTAACTATGCATTATTACGCTATCCCTTAATTGTTTGTCATTAAATTGTTGTATCTTAAAGGTCATGTTTAAATAAACGTAATTAAATCTAGGAAGGTATTCGTTAATTGGATAGTTTTCACTTATTGGATCTCTGTTAACCCTAACAGAATGCACAACATGACGCCCATTTTGTCACAATAACCACTTCCAGATTCATTTCACTATCCAAAAAGAATCATATGAACTTATAAATATGAGAAACAAAGCCATATAAATATAAAATATTTTATAATTCTTATTAATAAACTCAAAATAACAAAAACAAAACTATCGCAAGTATCATAAATGCGGCTTTCCTGAATAAATAAAATAACTTTTTTTTTCAATTGTTTTAATCATATCTATAGTGTTATAATAACTTAAATTAGTATGTTTTAAAATTGTACGTTGAAGATCTGAGTCATCATTCTGACGCAAAATTTTTAATTAGATGATCCATCTATAGCATATATTTAGTTTAAAACAGACATCACAAAATCTTACAAGTTCAGAAAAGCTGAATTAAACTATTCTTATTTTCAATATATCTTCAATCATTAACGGAAAGGAATGAAATCAAATGAAATAATAAAAAAAAAATTCCCATTGTTTCTGTTAAAATACCATCGCAAATAAAAATATTCTCTTGGTAAGAATAAGAAAACTGTTGAAATATTTTAATAAAGATAATTACAACGAAATATCCAATTTCTAATAATTGATCGGTTATAAGACGCTGAAGGATTAAAGGAACTGTTCAAATTGTAACAAAAGATGAGAAAAATAATTATACAAGTTTCATTACATAATTTGAAAAACGCAAGATCAGTTTTATTTCATTCATGAATTTAACAGATTTGAAAAGTTCGCTTGGGTGAAGTAGGAGATGGACGAAATACATAATCATTATTTAAACCGGGTAAAACCCATTCAGTAATGCATAGTTTGGAAATTTTTTTAAAAATAATTAACAAAATAGGTGACATAAGGGTAGAATTTTCTTTAAAGAAAAATTGAATTGTAACAGGAAAAAATATTAAGAGCCTACTTATTACGTCAGGTTCTTTTTACAAATTTTGAGCTTTTTAAATATAATTTGATCAACATCCGATACATTTTAGTCAATAAGTACCGTACTTCGTAGCAGATATAATCACCGGTAAGAGCGAATATAATCTTATGCAATAAAATGAAGTACTTCTTTCTTTCCATTATTTACATAAAATTGATCGCTAATGACAATGTGGTGCAGATATTAATGCTTCTTTGTATATATTTTATAAATGGCTATTATAAGTTAAAGTAAAGAAAAAAACCCATCAGAAGCAGTTTATTAAATAAAAAAAAGGAAAGGAAGAAACTATTAAAAAATGAAAGTTGTATCAGAAAGAGAAGCAAGACGCATTCAATAACAAAAATTTCACGCTGAAGAAACTAGCAACCAAACTCCAGCAAGTATTTCTTTCTATAAAATTTCCAAAATCAAATTATGCGTAACGCACAAGCACCAAGGAAATTTAATATTCTCAACTTTTATAAAAAGTAAAACTCGTTTAGAACCTTATTTAAACAGCAGCTTTTGGGATAAAAAAAAAAAAAAACTGAAACTACCGTTTTGTCAAAACAGTAAAGTTCATATGTAAGTTTAAGAACGAAAAGAACGGAGTAAAACGATGGAATTAAAAACAAATTCAAGAGGATCGCCAGAGATTTTCATGTTTGATAAATCAATGAATCATAGGAAAAATGAAAAACGAGACACTTGGTAAACATGGATATTTCTTTGATGGAATAAACATTTCAATACACGAGTTACAAGGAGGAAAATGTAATGAATATATTTAAATTTTTTGAAAGTTTGTAATTTATTGTTTAACAAGAACAAACAAAATAATTCCAAAAAAATTTGAATCCCCCCCCACACACATTTAACAGTTTTAAAATTTTAATTTAACGAGTGAGGAAGTGTAGACTGTCTTCCCAATCCCCTCCCAAAGCATTTTACGGAGATGATCCTTTTTTCCCCAACCGGAGAACATTAACACGGAGAGCAAATGTTCCATAGGAAATGTGTCCCCCTCTCCCTCCAAATAGTAGGCGGTAAGAGCGAAAACTACACAAGCAGATGATCGCCAAAGGAGAACGGGAAGACGTGACCCGTTCCAGACGGTTTTGAACGCAGCGTAATTACTGGATGAGAAAGGAGTTAATATTCCCTCATTGTGCATTGCTTTGTAAATTTGAATTATCAACATGATTAAATCTAATTAATTATTAAAAGTTGTGTCATAATTTCTTGGCGATAAATAGTCCCCACGTGATTAATCATTAAGTCTTCTTTCAGCAAGGCAATTCTTTCCCCCTCCTTCCAAAGATTAGTTCAGCCCCTCGCCCATCTAAAAAATGCACAGGAGTTAAAACAACTTGTTATGCAAGAATACCAAGGTCATTCTCAATTTAAAAAAAAATGCGCACATTTTTTTTATAAAGCTATTGCATTAAAAGAAAATTCAAACATTGTTCATGATGACATTGAGTTCCAGTATGCTTTTTCAAAAGGATTGTCATTAAAAAATGAAGCCATTAATTTTTGTTAACACAAAGATAAGCAAATATAAATTAGTGCATACTAAGTTCAATGGCGCGAGCTTGTTCGAAAAATCAGCACTAACGCGATTACCTATGTTGAAACCGCTCATAAGATTGTTAATTAAGGATATTCGGTTAAATATTTCAAATAAATTACAGCCATTTTACTTTACTTTTATTACATTTTATTTATTATTAATCAAAATATCAGAAAAATGACACAATTTCAAATGCAAACAGCAAACTCGAAATAATTTTTTCATTAGATTCAATTACTGTACAAGAGACAATATTTATTAATATTTCTTGCGATTCAATAAACTTAAATTCTAATTACTTAAAATTTGTCTCCTGTAAAGATGAACGCTATTCGTAGTTTCTTTTTTACACATTCTCATTCTATTATTTTGCGCATACATTTTTGAATAATATATTTAGCTTTATTTTGAATATATTTATATAATTATTAGTTCCAAGATGGAGGGGGGGGGAAATGAAGCACATGTCGTTTCCAATATAGTAATACGTTTTAAAATGATTAATTATAACACCTCCCTACTTAATAAAAATTATAAATTCATATCTCAACAATAGAAACTTCTCAGTCACTGTCAACGGATCATACTCAAATCCAAGAGATATTGAAGCAAGAGTTCCCAAAAGGAGGAATTTTATCAACCATTTTGTTAAACTATTACGTGAACGACATCCCTAAACACCAACATACCAAAACATGCATGTATGCAGATGACACTGCGATACCAGCCCGACCAAACATAGGACAAGCACTTTGAAGCATTTTCACCAAACATAGGACAAGAACTAAACGAACACCTAAAGGAATTAGAAGAATGGAACTCTACTTGGAAAATCGCCCTAAATGTTTTCAAGACTGAGGCCGTCTTCTTTTCCAAAAACTACAGAAAAATTGAACCAGACATCTACCTTGGAAAACAAAAACATACCCTGGTCTTTATACACCAAATATCTTGGTGTTACGTTGGATAAAAAGCTCACTTTTAAACAATACATAATACAAATTAAAAAGCAGTATAAATCTGCAGTTAATAATTTATAACCCCTTATCATGCGAAATTCTACATTAAGTAGACGTAACAAATTGCTTATCTGCTCCCTGATACTAAGACCTATCCTGACCTATGCTTGCCCAGTCTGGTCTCATTGTGCAAATACTACCCTTGATTTAATAGAAAAATCGCAAAACGCAACCATAAGAATGATAGTCGACGCCCATTGGTATATGAGAAAAAATGATATAAGAAATTCAATAAAGCTCCTGCCTCTCAAAAACTTTATTAAAAAACTATCAATAAATTTCTTCCAAAAAATAGATACTTCAACGAATAAAACCATCCAAGAAATTGAAAAATATATCCCAATGAGAAATAACCCACAACTCCATAGACCTCGAGAAATTTTAATTCTTTAATAGATTAACTTTTAGCAAAAATCCCATTCCCACCCAAACTAAAACACCCATACCAACCCACCTATATATATAGTGAAATAGCATACCTCATTCTCGACCAATCACAGCGCGCGCTCTCACAGCGAACAGACTGAGCAACCAAGCAGATCTACAGACCTCTGCTACAATATTTCAAACTTTTAGACTCAATAGCTAAATTTAGTTTACACTGATCAAATTTAACACCGCTAATTTTATTAACTAGCGGTAACTGTGTACATATAGTTAAATTTTATTTCATTATAGATAATATAATTGTAACTTAAATGTAATTTTATTCAAAAGCTATTGCTCCGTAACTTAATCAATTTTTATATTTTAAACCTAACTCCTTGGCAAGTGTAAAACCATAGTTCAGTCTCACCTACAATTAATAGCCATTTTACTGGGGATTGAAGCCCGTGAGGGTTATGTACCCCAAAAAGTATATTCGCTACTTCCAATATGGTTATGGATTTGGTTGCCATCCAACAACATTTTTCTCATTTATAAAAATCGTTTATTCCCTGCATCACTTTTGATTTTTAACAATGAATCAGACAAAAAGAATGCCAAAGTAAATCACATATGAATATCTATATATATTTTAAAAATTTCAAAATCAAAATTTTGAGCAAAAACCTTTGATCATCCCATAACTAGTAATCAATGTCTTTTTTTTTAATGACATGAAGTAGCAATATCACTTCACAATGTTATAAAATACGAGGTAATAAAAAGGACCTCCTCCCCCAAGGTGAGAAGCTTTCGACAGAATTTGATTTCAATTCGATATCGATTCAAAATAGGCAACACGATAAATTACAGTCTGAATTCATTAAAAAAAATAAATAAATAAAAAAACAGACTTTTTAAAATTTCTAGGAGGAAACTAACATATGTATATTAGCGAAAAAAGTAATTCAGCCGTTTTTTCTTTCACAACATTGATTTATTATTTATTCTACTTCAGAACTCTTCAAATCAACTATTTCTACCTACATAAAAAAAGAACAGGTAAACACGGCAGTAGGTTTTTTTTTTGTTAAGAACTTATTCATTTTGGAGCTTCCTTCGTGAAAGAATATTTAATACACTAAAAATGCCTCTGATTTACAACAAAACTTTTCAGATAATTTTTTATAGAAATATTTTTTACTTTTATTAGATATTATCTATTAAAAGGTAAGAATAACACACAGCGTGTTTTAAATGTATTAGAATGTTTTTCAAAGGCGGGTCACTACCTTCTTGGAGTCAACTACACTGATCTACGAGTTACCTAAAAACCTATTGTGATAAACTGTAATGTTAATTAAAAAATTATATTGTCTTATAAAGATCAATAACGATTGGTTTAAGAGACTCTTAAATTTTAATTCAATAATGCGAATCAAGAGGGGGAAAAATAACGCATATCAAAAACACACAAGGCCTTAATTAAAGATATAATTAAATTAATTCACATGAAAACAGGATTCGCCATACTTTTGTATATCATTTATAAATTTCAAGTACGTAGTATCGGTTTAAAAATACTGTTTATTACAGCATTAACTCGAATTTTGGACAATTCATCTACGAATCGTTGTTTTATGTCTATAGACCATGACTCCTTCTTCAATACTACAGCTTGCTCCTTCGTTTTCATGGAGCACAGTAAAAAACTAATTTTTTTGTTGAACAAATTTAAGTAAAATTGCATATTTTGACATTCCCGAACAAACCGCTAAGTGCAACTGATACATTCTAAGCCTGAATTACGCGATAAAAGTCATGCGCCTTGCCATGTGATATTTGAAACGAATCGGAGATGTATTTCATACTTTGCCGGTGCCACATTTGGTATTCTATAGAATGCCTAGGAAATGTGTGAAACACGAATCGTTTCATTTCCAGCTTCAGGCAATACATACAATGCCTAGGGATTTGCTGTTAAAACACACACAAGTGAATTTAAGAGAGAAAAATCTTATCCATTGATCCTACAGAGAACAAGGTCTGAGGTGACGAGTTTTCATTGATAGAAAGTTTAGATTCTGAAAATGAGGACTTGTGTCAAAACACACACATACGCGCGCGCAGACACGCATGCATGAAATAACTCACTTGTATAAACTGCTCTACTTTTCAAGTGATGTAAAGAAGGACACTTTTAACAAGAAGCAGTCGTTTTTTTTACCTGCAAACTAACAAAAAAAATCAGTTCCAGAAATTTTTTCACGATTTAAATTGTAACTCATATTTTTCAAAAAATTAGTTTATATTTTTTAAAAAAAATATTTTTGAATAAGTCAAATAACCCGTGAATTTTAACAGTAATAATAATAAAAAAAGGATGGATACGGAATGAATGCACGTAAACATGAAAGGCTACTGCTTTATAAAACATTTTCACACAGAATTTTTTTTAAAATTGATCAAAATGAATTAGAAAAACTATCACGATATTACAATAGAAACGATTTATTATTACAAATTTTTTTCATTGAATATAAATGATGATTATTAACTCGAATAGTTAAGAAATTCTTAACAAGAAATAGGGAAAATGGCAGTTACAAATAATTTGAAACATAAAACAAAATTACCAAATTTACTTTATTTATTTTAATCATTTTTTGTTTTGTGATACACAAATATATAGAGAATGCCTAACAAATCCCTCAATCGTATCAAACGAATTTGCCTTAGTTGTTTTATTGACGATGTTGATTGCTCGAGGTTTCCGACAGTTAAATAATCAAAATTTTGTAAAAAACTTTGATCACCATATTCCAATATTAAGTTTCAATAGTATTCGATAAGCAATTGGTTATAAAAGTGTACTATTTCCAGTAGGGCTGTGCAAATTTGAGTGTTACAGAACAGAACCCTCAAATCAATGTGTACCGCGAGATTCGGTTTCGCAATTTCAAATTAAGACAGCTTAGAGACAAGGGCTGATACACACCCATCGAAGACCTTACGCATAGATTTCAATTTTGTTATCAGACCGAGGTTCAATATTACGAAGCATTATGACATTGTTACGTGGACAGAAATAGGCAACGGAAATTCAATAAATGAAACAAAACTCATTTTTATTTTTAAAAAAATCTTTTCCACGCTTTATGCATAAAAAATATATACGCAATGGTTTTATTCTCATTGCATGAATAAACAATTGTCGACGTCAGTAGTGTTCAAATCAAAATGGTCATATGCGCTCATAAAGCCAAGGGCGCATAAACCATGAGGTTAATTAAGTTGAATCCTTGGAGTTCGCGTTAAGTTTATTTTATCTGAATATTTTCAAGCAAATTTAATTATAATGCACTGAAAAGGTGCTTAGTATCTAAATATCCTGAGACTTTCAAGAATTAACACAGGTATGACATATTACAATAATCGTTAAATAACAATATTAAGAAAACGTAATATATTCGATATTCGTAGAATACTACTAAATTTCATACATTAGAAAGCGGAATTTTCCGCTTTCTAATAATAATTTTCGGTTAATACATGTTGCTTGAGAACTACCCAATTGGACCGAAAAGTAGTTCTATTTTTGTTAGCTGGATTTCAGGGTTACGTATTGCTATTCTAAGTGATCGGGCACAGTAAACCATTATTTAAATATTGCATCAAATGTTTCTTAAATTATATTAAAATAAATATGGTATTTTAATTCTGTTTAGAAAACTTTAAAGGCATTTAAACACAGACTTCAGTCGATAAATACTCACATCCGAGTGTTTGAACCACTTTACTATTAATATCTTGGCTTTTAAGTGACGTAAAACAAAATAAGAACAGTTTTATAAATGTAAAATAAATCTTTATTCAGGAGGAGAACCCCTCTGAAAAAAATGTGATTTTTTTTTTTTTTTTTTTTGCGAAAATTGACCATTCAATGTTCGTATGTATACCTTAAAAAGTAAAAGGATCATGTGCCTCCCCAGCAGTAAGACCATTATATCTGCAATTTAAAGTCGATTTAGCGACTGTATTACAAAGATT
>BMAW01132781.1:360408-389074 GCA_019974015.1 Nephila pilipes | reverse complement strand
ATTTTTGTATGACCAGGCATCACTTAAAAAAAAAAAACATGTTCTTCATACTTCCTGTTAACTATATCTCGCAACATGAGGATTTTCAAAGTTCCACACAACGGGCTGCGGTAGAATCTAGATTCGACTTACACACATCACTCTACCATACAGCTAACACGACCAAACTATTAAAAACATTCAAAATACATCCGTTTCAACAAACAATTTCACTTATAATCACAAGCATTAATATAGGGAGGAAAAAAAATATTAAATGAGATTATACAGTGAAAGAAGCAGAACAAAACAAAAATAGCTTGAGAAAACATGCATTCCAGAGTAAAAACAAGATAATTTAAAAAACACTTCTACATGAAATTTAAACCCAGTATAAAAGATAAAGAAATAAAAAAAGGGCAATTTCTTAGTACCAACATGTATTAATAATGCATCCCAAAGGGAAAAGACTAAGAAATTAAAGGAACAGGAAAGATCAGGTAGTTGTTTTAAACTGAATCAGCCATTTTTAAAGAGCTGCAGGGCGAAATAAAAAGAAAAAAAAGCATTTTTCGCACATTCTCCATTTAGATATCAAACTAATGATCGTTCACTCATGATTTTTGCATTCTTGTAATTGGAAATAAGCGATTAAAACAAAGCTAATAATTATTCATGTATGTTGAATAATCACCTTGATTTCAAACTAACTAAGGAAAAAAGTCACTTTAGCGCTTTTCATTGAAGTTGATTAGATATTAAACGCTTATTTCTAATTCTTATGTTGGATAGATAATGAATCAATGTAAAATCAATGAGGTTTTGTGAAAAAAGATGGAGCTGACCGAGATACTATTCATATATAATAAGAATTAATTTCTAAAATTCATTATTGCATTCTATCCAATAAGTATAAGAGTTCATAACCAGCTATTAGTGAAGAATCTCTATCGCTATGTCAGTGTCAAATAATGAAGTCGACATCAAAGCTGATACTTTATTCTTCAAATTTCATCAAGTCACATGAGTACTTCGATGTTTAGTTAGATTGAGTATGGCTGCGTCCCTCATTAAGGTATGGTAGTATAAAAATGGAGTAAAACAAAAGACTTGAGTCATTTATTTATGATTCTTTAAACCATACCAATCATTATATTAAATTTCGTACATGCCTCAAATTTAATTGATAGACAATCAATGTTACTAAACAGTATAAATCAATTTTAATTAATAAACGATTCCATTGTTACTAGAGGCACAGACAAAAACCTATGAATGCTATACATAACACATGGATCAATAGTTCGAGGACTAACAGAGATGGCGCTCGTGCAAACCAGGTAACCAGATACTAGTTAACCTTTCTTGAAACGTGTCAAAATTTTTAAGTCGATCGGACCAGAACAGCTGAGTTATCGAGGTTTGAGTAAAGTCTTTGTAGTTTGTTTAAAATGGAAAAACCGAGTTCGTGTTCTGAAAAACATTGTTTTAATGGGTAAAAACACCGTGCAACGAAACAATGGATTGAATGGAGCCTCTTGTCCATCAAAAGCAACGATTTGTCGTGGTTTTGCAGTTCAAACGTGGTCGTACCACAAAATGACAGCCCTCGGAGTGACCTGTGAAGGCCGTTACACCGGAAAATGTCATTGAAGTGACAAAATTATAATGAAAGATCGTAAAGTGGCCCGTGAGATTGCTGAGACACAGATATCATATGGAAGTGTATTTCTATCCTTCATGAAAACATGAGCATGAAAAGGTTTTTCAAGTGGTGCCGCGATTGCTTTCGATGGAACAAACAAAACGAGCAACG
The DNA here is from genome assembly GCA_019974015.1 of Nephila pilipes. Lineage (NCBI taxonomy): Eukaryota > Metazoa > Arthropoda > Arachnida > Araneae > Nephilidae > Nephila > Nephila pilipes. Next base: position 387,279 of record BMAW01132781.1, on the reverse strand, counting down.
AGTCGATGATTCAGAAAGTACTGCTACTTACCTGCAACAAAAGATTTTTGCGTCGTTACGTGACCATGGACGAATGGATACATCACTACACCCAGAGTCAAGGGCAGTGCTAGTGGCGGACAGCTGGCTGAAAGCCGTCCAGAAGCGTCCGAAAACGCAAAGGCTGGTCAAGCTAATTGAGTTTGGGTCGTCAGTTTTTTGGGATACGCATGGTGATTTTCATTGACTACCCTGAAAAGGTAAATCGATCAACAGTGATTATTATATTGACTTGGTGGTGCGTTGAGAGGGAAATAGCAAAACACGACCGCACAGTCTCGACTTAGTTGATCCATGTGTTAAATTAAGTGATAATAAATGCATAACCTACACAAAAACAAATAGTTCTATCTAAATACATTCTCCAAAGGTTAAGTTAAACATAACGAAATTATAACAAAAACTTCAACATATAAAAAAATCAATAAGAGGTTAATAGAATTCTGAAAAATGTACATTAATCTTGACACGAGACTTCACTCAATGGGAAAGCTTCCTCCCCCCCTTAGAGGAAGAGGGAAGTTTCTCCCAACAAGATAGAAAATTTTCAGTACTCGAGCTAGCTGAGTTCTCGATTGAGTCAAAGCGCTATCATTAGCCCCCCCCACCTAGCTCACCTCACTAAAAGTTCTAGTAATTTAACTCAATAAACAGTTAATTCTCTAATACAAATTTTTTTAAAAGCTCTCTCTCTTTATATATATATTCACTTAATGTTTAAATAATTGGCAGTCATTTTAGATGTTTTCAATTTTTTTATTACGCTTAATGTTAGAGTTTATACTGGTAAGCTATTGACTATGGTCATGACGAAGAGTAAACTAGTTAGTAAGGTCTAGCTGCGGCAATGTCATTTTAGAAAAGAGCCATTGAATTGGAGTCTAAGGTTTTATTTTATTTTATTCAAGGAAAATGGTTTTTTTCTTCTTTCAGTTTGTATTCTTTCAGGGTGTATGAATTTAAAAGACTGATTGGTGAATAATAATATTTAAAAGATAAATTTATCACACACTCAGATTAACCTAAGATTTAAAACTTTTATTGAAAGATTAAATATTGCATACTGATATGAAATAGTCCACAACACGCAATTTCCTTCTGAATCAAAATTGCTTTAAAGTTTATTAAAAAATAAAATTTTTATTATTTCTTTTAATCATAACGAGTCAGTGATAACAAAATGTATAAAAATAGTTTCGATTTTCATTATGCTAGTTTGTTTTTAAAAAGAATGAATATGTAGCACTTCAGAATCAAGTTGGCTCATACGGCCTTTTGAATAAATTAAGATTTTATAAAAGTAATTCTATGTTATTGTTTATTGCTATAATATTTTCCTTAATTTTTTAAACTGTATATAATATTCTAAATTAAATCTTCATATAAAACTTCGTTTGATCACCAGTTCAGCCAGTTTAAGACTAATTCAAATTGCAAGGTTTATACTCATTACTATCCTTTCGTTACACAGAATTCATTCGATTCTTACTATTATTACTTAGAAAATTATACCCTTTTAACTGAAGTTTCAGGATTAACAAATTTATAAATTTAAACTTCAAAATGCTACATGAAAATCTATTCACATAATTTATGCTAAATTTAGTAATCAAAATAAAACCTTATGCATGTATCTGGGCTTGACAAAATCTTTTGGCTATTACAAGAAATTTACCATATTTTACAACATTGTTATACAAATAAATGAGCCATAATTTAAAATATTATGAACATTATTTTAGTTCAAGCCCTAGAAAATAGAAAGATAGTGCAAGTTTCTGTAATTTAACAGTAATAGTTTGAGTTGCATTTTGGGTTTCAAAATATGTATAAAAACACTGGTCAGAAAAGCATTTTTATTAATTTATCATATCTTTCTACATACAATTACTTAAATTAACCAGTTTATGACACACCTTGTTTGCTCATTTTAACCATTTTTAGCTATCTTTTTCTTCTTCTTCTGGGCTTTTACCATTCACAAGAACGTCGTTTTGATTCCATTACTCAGACTTCTCCAGTGCCATAGAAAACCTTTGCAACGTAAATACACCAATAGGCACACTGAAATGTTTCAATATATCCAATGATCCCTAAAATCCCTCATTAAACTGATTTACTGCCATATAGCCTTCTAATCGCAGTGTTGGCAATGCAACAAAAACGTTTTTTGGAATGAATTTCCATAAAATTCCACTGAAACTCTTGTGTGCATTCTGAGTTTTTCCTAGTAAGCATTTCTCTAAGAGGCTTTTATCGCATAATTTCATGTATATTGGTTTGATAATGTTAACCACATTTTGTTGAAGTTCTTTAGACTCGTAGATTTGTTTATTGCAGGATCGTTGATATATTACGTGCGTGATACAGTACAAAAAGACGATACACGCAAACAGGTTCCATAGGACCAGATAAACTTGTATGTTTTGCGCACTTATGAATCGTGTTTGATTCTTTATTTTTTGAATCGCAAAGTCTACATATTTTAGACAAGAATTCAAAGTCTAATACCTTCCCTGTATGTACTGAGTAACAAAAACACATATATTCAAGGATGAATATCCTTTCCGTTGCTATCAACGGACACACCACAATGAGATAATTCAAAATCATTTTCATTACCTCTCATTCATCATCCAGTACTACGTAGCCAAGCAACTTCAAGTTTTTCTCAAAGGAAACCAAATGCTTTCTTTATTCTGGGTATTTACATTGATATGCATAGGACAAAGTTTTTGGCCGCAAGAATATCCTTTTCAATACTCTCCTTACCAAAACAAATGCAAGGTGTCTTTATACAATTTGTTTTACTTTAACTAGAAGAACAGAAATAGTCACAATTTTCACATTTTAAAGTCATGTTCATGGTTAATCAAAAACAGACTCTTGCATCACATTAATTCTCTTAAAATTTATACAGGACAACCTGTCGCCCATGATTAAGAAAATTTCAGTTAAAAATAACATTTTCTCCCATCATTTTCTATAGCATCTTAAGGTTTGAAAATTCATCAATTTTATTTCACTCGCATTTTGAAATATCTAAATCAGTGATATTTTTCGTTCTCTAGATCAGAAACTAGTAGGTACCAATTTCCTTTGAACTGTCTTTTGGAGAATAGCTGACTGTTATTTCCCATAGCTATAAATACTAATACCAGAAATAAATTAAGTATTGTTTCAAATAAAAGTTAATAATTTTGCTTTTCAACTAAACAAAGCACAGTTCAAATCAAAATAGCAAAAATAAACAATTAATACCAGATTTCGTTAAATTCATCGTCAGGCACAATGCGTAATTATTTAAATGTGCATCAAATGTTTCTTAAATTATATTAAAATAAATATGGTATTTTTAATTCTGTTTAGAAAACTTTAAAGGGCATTTAAACACAGACTTCCAGTCATTTAAATACTCCATCAGTGTTTGAACTTTACTAATTAATATCTTGGCTTTTAAGTGACGTAGAAACAAAATAAGAACAGTTTTATAAAGTAAAATAAATGCTATGGCAATACGTAATATCAATTTCTTCGATTTTAAGGTTCATCACACGAGTCGAAACAAAGCTTCACCATTCTTTAACCTATCACCTTCTTAAAGCCTCACCTTTCTTAATAAATAATTAAAAGTGTAACGATATTTAATCGAGATTTTGTTAAAACAAAGAACCTTTCCTATAATATAAAACATCACGCAACAATTAATGCAGAAATTGTATAGTTATTAATGTTCTAAGTACCTAATAAACATGTATAAGCAAATAATAAATTGTCCATTTATACCAGAAACAAACTGACCTAAAAGTAATATGTAACATTAAATCTTGTAAATTAAAAAAATATATATATTATTGCATTGGTAAAAAATTAAAACACTGAAAACATATAAAGCAGCAATCAGTAAAAACAAGATAGTTAAACCAAATAAGGAGAAAAAGCAAATTATTAAGGAAATAGAGTCAAAAAATAAAAATAAAATTCAAAATGCTGTTCGTGACTTTGGACATAAATAGGTAGATATACTAGTATTACGGATTCAAACATCTCTCTGAGTACATAAAGCACATTTTCCTCATTAAAAAAAAAATTCTTGGAGTATCCTTTTTTAAATGTTGCTTCTATAATTTGATCGACAAGAAATTATAACAAATATCTCTGATGATTTAACAAACAAAATACCGATGAAAAAAGTACTAAAAAAGGAATTTGCCAATCTGATGGAAATGTAAACATAAATATAATTAAAGACTCTTCAAAAATCGTTAAGAAAATAAACGTCTTTAAAAATAACTTATTAGGATACCATACTTCTTATCACGAGATTTTTTTCAGGCAGCATTCTGTCAATGATCACAACTTACAAAGAATATAAATCACCAGGAAAAGCGATACCGATCAAAAGTGAAAATTCGTAATATTACTAAATTAGAATGGCTGAAAAAAAGCCATATCTTTCATTACGGTAAACTATCAAGGAATTCAAAAGGAAATCAGAATTATTTTTACTACCGTGATGAAGTAGAAATAGACATAATATAGTGTAAAATAATTATCCATATTAAAACAAAACTCGTGCTCTGTAAATGAGAAAGTTTATAAATATATTTAATTAAGTTTAAATTAAAAGGAAAAATAAATCGACGAAAATATTCTGTATGTTAGATGATTTTTAAGGCATATTATGCAATTTTCCACTACTTATTATTATTATTTTTTAAAAATTACAAACATAACAATAAAATGTTGAAATTTATGCAATAATTTAAATGTATTAGAATACAATAATATGACACAGCCAATAATAATAATAATAAAGAAGTCTTAATTTCAATTCGAATTCATCGAATACATCCAAAATATAGCTCTTCACTGCAATTCTATTCCAATAAGCACTTTCGGAAGTTATTAGTAATGACCCATACAATTATGTTTTTGTAGCGTACAAAAATAGCAATATTTCGAATTATAATACAGATATTTCGTTATATTTTTTTAAAAGTCCCGTATTACACAATAAGCAGTATTTAAAATCGGAATTATATTGACACTATTTTTAGAAATGTATAAACAGTTTGAGAATAAATTAGTCAAAAGAAAAACTCCGCTTTTATTTAATAAAGTGAGTTATTTGAAACAGAAGAAAAGCAAATAAATATGCATATGACTCACTTGCAAAAAATGTTGGAGGCATTGTGCCCCGTGCGTCTTAAGCAAATTTTGAACATTTTCCATCCTACAGTTGCGTAATCCATTAGTTGCCATTATGCAGTCACGTTACTTAGTGAATCACTGCGATTAATGAATACCAAGATCACAGGCACATTACAGTCACTCACTAGATCTCAAATTCGCAGTGTAGGTCAAAAAGAAATAAGGACGGTTGTATGAATGCGGGTTAAGAGAAGGGAAATATGTTATCTGTATAAATTTGTTAAGATTGTTATGTCAGAAGTCTTTATGATTGAGCATAATTGTAGTTTATGTCCCGTCCAAGGCAATTTTACAGCATCCAAAAAAAATTAGCAGTAATTTGAATTTCAGTAAAAATATATTATAGTTATGTACTAAATAAAATTATTTGGTAAAATATTAATAGAATACGTATTGATATACAATGCCCAGTATTAAATTGAAAAATAGAGCCAAAAATCTAAGGAATTTTGTTTCCAAAAATCTTGGAAACAATGAGTCAAAAATGTTGAAAAATCTATAATGTTATCAACTAACGGGAAGCAAGTATGAAGCTGGTTTTTTTTTTAATATTAAAAGTGATAGCATGACTAACTTGAAAAGATCAATGGTTAAAATTTTTTTTGTATATACTTCTGTGCGAGCTGGATAAAAAATATTCAAAGCTCAGTTTCACTTTACATTTCGTACTTGAAAAAAAGAGCACAAATTCAGTTGAAACAACACATCCTTTAAATCAAACACATGTCTTTATTCACATGTCAAATGCACCCCCAACAATCTACTCCACCATCACTTCTTTCACATCATGCACGAATGCATTTAAATAGTTTTAAATCGAAACAATCCATTCGCTTTTCTCGAAGTACAGGCAGACAAAATTGAAGACTCCATCGAAAACATCTCTATTTTATCCATGGGAAGGGAACATCCTCCGTTTTAAGCACGGTGCAAGTCTTACGAATTATTACACGTTACAAGATGTTGGAGGAAGAGCAGGGGAGAGAGGATGGAGAACATTTTCTCATACCTGAAAGATTGTCAGAGGGAGAAAACAGCACACGTGCTCCCACGATCCCTCTTCATGATTACCGGGAAGCTCTTCGGTTGGGAAAAGCGCGCGCTACTAAGAGATGCGCGAGCAGCGATATCTAAGGACAGGTCATTTTTCGAAAGGAGGGTGGGGAAGACTCAAGCATTCCGAAAATCTTTAAAATGTCTAGTTCTAATTATTTCTGTAACAATATAAGGTTTAAATTATATTTTCAAGAAACATAGTTCATTATAGGAGGTATTACATTAATAATATTAAAAAAAATTACTTAATTCAACATGATTAAATTTTTAAATTTCTGATAATATAAAAATAATGCTTTGTTAATATAAATAAGAGAAGACTTCGCATGTTTTGTTTAGGAGATTTATATAACATGGGAAGGGAGAACAAAATTTACTCTAATTAGGTAAAGGCCTGGATATTTGACTATATTGCATTGCAAAACTAATTATAAGATTTTTATTTATAACTAATACAAAATCTTATGAATATAAATTTTGTTTGATGAATTGCTGAAAATAATTTAAAAGTTATGAAATTCAAAAATTAAAATTCTTAATGAGGTCAAAATATTAAAGATCATTTACAATTTTTAATATTTATAGTCGATAAACAGTATTCACTGGAGGGTTTTTTCCTTCAAAAAAAAAGTAATAATTTTTAAAAAATGACCAAGCTATAAGTCAATTTAAATGTACCTAATTTTTTTTAAAATAGAGGGGGAAAATAATAAATATTTGAAGATTAAAATGGATAAAGAAATAACAAAGAAAGCTTTTTAATGAAAGATTACTTCTTTGTCATAACATCTTCTTTAAAGCGACCCCATCTCCTTCATTTCTAAATTTCAATACAGTAATTAAAATAGTATAAAAGTTGAAAATATTTCGTGAAATTTTGTAATAAATTTGAAAACTAATGATGCTCATATATAGCAATAACACAATAAGCAAATAGGCCTTTATATTAACCATTCATAAGTCAAACGATTTTTTTTAATTAACTCACTTGAATTAAGTCTTTTCAGGATTATATCAAACATGGAAAACTCAGAGACTTACCTAAAAAGATAAAAGAAAAAAATATATTCATTAAAATAATAAACTATTCAAACCTAATCAACAAACACATTTAGTTTAAAAAAATAAAATGCCATAAAAAATTACTTGATGTTTTATACAAGAGTTCTGAAAATTCTGCTTGCTAGTTTTCCGTCGTTTTATACCCAGCATTACAACTAATTATGATGCAATTAATTAGTGCATTAAAAGGTATTACAGAACGAGTTTAGTAAAGCGAAGTCTTGTAAGTCACTCGAACTTTTCGAAACTCTGTAAATGTAAAATACTGAATTCTTATCATGAAAGTAGTAAAATTACTAAGCTCCTGTGTCACAATCGAAAGATAAAAATGCCCGCAGCATTCTTTGAAACATCTGATAATTTCCAGATAATTTACTACCAAGCCATTTGGTTGATCATATGAAAAAGAAATATATATATATATCATCTTCAAGCCAGTCGGTTACAAATGAATGAAATAGTAATGTGCGAATATTCGAATATAAAATGAAAATCTGTTTTAATATAAATTGAGAAGAATAAATCTAACATAAAAATACATTACGAGTTAAAAAAAATAAAATCGATTTGTTGGAAGGTTTACTATTCCCAACTAATACCACAAACATATTATGACAAACACTATGTGCAGAACAATACGTTTATTCTTAAAAAAATTATAATAAAATTTACATTTATAACATAAATAATTTCACTAGTTTATAAAATTGATTTTAGCATTTTTAAAAAGGTTAAAAGCAATAATAGTATTTGATTTATAATTATCCAATTTTAGAAAAGAAGTGCACACAATCCTTTAAATTTTTTGAAGAAAATACAGAGGGTGTTTACACGTTTTAAGAAAGATTTTAACAGACGATTTTAAAATATGCAAAAATTTTGGGGTAAAAGTTCTTGGCAATATCTTATTATTTTAAATTAAAATTATCGTCTGAAACATTTGAGGTTTATTTTTCTTTCAAAATGGTGGTCGTAAACAAATGTTGGATTAAAAAAAAAAAAAAAAAAAAAAAAAAAAAAAAAAAAAAAAAAAAAGCACATTAAAACCTAGAAAATCGGATAAATTGTGACAAGAGCTGGTTCTGAATAATGGAAATCTGGGTTCACCGAAAAATAGGCTGAAATGGAATAAAATAAAACATACTTACAGAAAATCATCTCCTTCTTGAACAAATCGAGTATGACATATTTACAGAAGATAAAGACTTCCACGTTGTGAACAACAGAAGTGCGATCTTTATAGCGAAGTTTTTTTATATTGCATTTTCCAAAGTTTTTTTATATTGCATTTAGACAAAGTGTCACTGGTTGGAAAAGGTGTTACTTAAGTTTTCTTATCTTTGCACACAAACAATTGTGAAGCACCTCATGTTTCCAAATTATGTGGATGAAACAAATAAATGTTATGAAAATTTGCAGATCGCTTCTTAAATTAAAAAGAAGAAAAAAAAAGTTTGTGCAGATTGATTCAGGCTATCGAGAGATCATAGGTAAAGGGACCCGATTTAAAAATGTTCTACTAGATATATCTTTGTTCTATTCCAAAAGAAATATTTTTAATCCACGATTTAAAAAAAAAAAAAAAAAAAAAAAAAAAGCGAAAAAAAAAAAATAAAAATTAAAAAAGAAAAAATAAGCAACGATATTTAACTGGATTGCGATTGTTTATTAACGTCCCACTAAGAAGCAATACGATGCATACTGACGACTGACATCGAAATTTCAATGAAAACCACCGGCCACGAGTATGAAACCATGACCACTAGGCTACCGGGGTCACACGCCAAAGGGAGGACTTGGAGCCTCGACTAATTTAAAATGTATCACCCCTGCTACACGACGGTTCTTTAGTAGCATCAGGACTCAAACCCATAATTTAATCGGAAAGGAAAAACTCGTCAGTCATTACTTCTATGTGGAAAGAAGGCTCCAATTTGAATACACTAAAAAGTACGTACTATTTCGAATGTTTCTAATCATCGCAAAAGAAAATTTACACCGCCCCAGTAATAAAGAGCAAAACTAAAGAAAATAATTAACTGAAATGTAAAGCTTAAAAATATAATGTTCACCGTTTTATGATGAGATACAAAAGCTCAACTTGAAACATATTGTCGAGCACTATATGAAAACCACTTAGCAGGAGATAAATAAAAATAAATTGTGTGTTACCTTTAATGAAGCATGTGTTTAAATATATGACTGCAACATAGAAAGGTCTAATAACTAAAGATAATTTGGATACAAAAAAATGTCTAAACACCTGGTTCTAAGAATACGAAAAAAGTTGCAGTTAAGTCTTAATGATAGCCACAAGTTTCATTTATCAAAATAAGAAGAGTGAAAAGTAATGTTAAACTCAACTCATCATACTCCCCCCCCCCCCCCGATATTAATAGAAGAAATTCGATTCTCTCTATTGAAACCATTTCTCAATATTCATGATTCTCCGATATTTTCTAAGTGGACTTCTGTGCTATTTGTCTGTTGAACTCTTAGTTACTATAGATGGATTCTGAAAAGTTATGGAAAAGGAATCAAAATTTCTTAAGTTTTACGAAAGGTTCGTCTTTCATGGAAAGCACAAAGCATACTTATAGCTCAGAAACAAAGTTATCAGATGGAATTGATTAAGAAATTAGTACTTATATTTCAAACAATGATCAAATGACACCAAAATCGTTTTAAAATGTGCAAGCACCCTTTGTAATATAGCACAGCCGAAAGAAAACATAAGTTACTAAAATTTCCCACCTAAATCATTTTTCAAGAATTTCTCAGAGGATAAATATTTCAGTACATAAAACAAAATTTATTTCATTTTTGTGCCCGCTAACATACACACATATAATAATGAAAATAAAATGTCGAGGAAATTGAACGTTATTATTATTTTTTAAAAATAGTAAGTTTTTATGATCGTACAGAGTGAAATTTCTCTAAACGAATTAATTTTCACCAACTTGTTTGGTTATACTAAAAAAAAAAAGTTTTAATTTTGAAATAAGAATACTTATATTAGCACGGAAATAAAACAATGGCAAATTAAATATTTCTTTAGAAAAATTAAGCTTCTAAATTCAAATGCAAACGCGAGGAAGGATCAAAGAAGTTTAATATAGAAATAATTCGAGATAAAAACCAACGTTTTTATATAATGACAAAGTATATTATTTATTATACATTAAATTCAAAACAAACACGTGATAAACACATAAAAATTTAATTATAATTTCAATTTAATCAATCATTTATTGAATATTTTTTACTGAAAAATTTTACAATACATACAAACCTTTCCTTCTTAGATTCCAAATATTTTTGGATTATCAGATCTAACCGCGTGGAGGTGAGGTGAGGCTAATTTGAGTATGATTGGCTAAGTGTAGATAAATCTACATGCATTACGCGTCATACTCTTCTAGACCCCAAAACGTGGACAAAACACAAACGAACTTTATTATTTTTTAAGGAACATTAAAACATATCACAAAAATAAGAACAAATTTTTTTAAAAAAATTCTGAAATTATTTTAACAATCAAATATTTATTATATAATGCCTTATTAATATTTCCATAATATTTTTCTCATACTAAAGGGATATTAGCCTATATTGCACCACATCCTTCATCAATATATCTCAATTAAGCAATGGATACAATAAATTCTCTTTCATATTAAGTTATTTTTAGCAATTTGCGTAGACTGAAAAATTACGAATGGAGCAAATAAAAGTTATGTATCTAATAATTTTTACTAATTCATGATTTCTAGTCAACATGCCTATCATTTAAATTCCACTTTCTTAGTACTTCTGAAATGCTGTACATCAAATTCTAGAAAACATAATTTTTAACTATAAAATTTACTTAAAAAGAGACATTTGGGAACGTATTAATAAATTCATAATATAAAATCAAAGCATGCATTTGAAAGTTTGTAAGACATTCTATTAAAAATGGGAACCAGAATTCAGAAAAAATTATTGTGATATGATATGGAGCCAAATATTGGAATCTTTCTTTCTTGCGAATGATCACTGACTAAAAGTCAGCAACCCTTACTATCTCCCCTTTGTGAGTAGAAAACTTTTACGATACCTCATGTGGCGTTTGTGGAATTCCCGGGGTTCCCAGAGGGGGACATTTGTTCCCCTCAATCCTAAAAGCGCCGAGTGGAAGGGATATTTTGACTTATTAAAATTATTGAAATATTAGTTAAAACTTGTCGCAAATGTCTAAATATTGCATTGTTAGGCGAGTAAGAACGATTCCCAAAATTTCAGAGCTCTAGCTTGAGGGGAAGTTGGTTAAATTAACGATCGATAATTTGATGACACACACTCACACACCAAGTCAAATTCAGAAAAACGTTGTAAAATGCTCGTAATGTTTTATGTCAAAAGATTCTTTCTTGAAATTTTAACATTTCGATCAAAAGAAATTCCAACATTTATATGCATTCTCAAATAAAAAACCTTTTACAATAGCATTTCAGGACTGTTAAATAATATGAAATTCAATAAATGAACACATAAGAATAAGGGAACGAATCTTCATTTCCTGTAACTGTGCGCGTATAATGCTAAACAATAACAAAAATAAAAAATCAATATAAAAGAGACTTTCTAATTGACCAGAACCTAAAATATATTAGGAAACTGAGATCAAATTTTAATGAAGTTGAAACTAGATTAAATTCGGGAACAACCTCATAATATGTGTACCCTTTTCGAACAATACAATTCGCAGCTCTTGATGAACTGCTTTGTCCTCCTATTCAGGTGAGTGCGAGGAGGGGATCACAAACTACAAAACGAGTTCCTTTATGACAGTTTTATTTTGTTAAAAATATGAAAATGCAACTTAAGCATTAATTGTTTGATTTAATTTGATATCAGACACACACATATGGATATTAAAATATATAAAGTCTACTTGTTAAGAAATAGATTCAATAATTCTTTTCCGTTCCATCTTATTAATCTATAATTGATGGAATTGAACACAGAAATGAAAATGAGACATTCAAGAAGAATACTGATTGCTAAATAATATTTGAATTTCATGTTTACTTTTCAAACTTTTTTTTCCTATCGTCATAGATTGAATTCGCGATTTATGCAAACAGCACTCTTTTTTAAACATCTTATGTCACACGTTTTTTCGATACGATTGTTTCTTTTCTTTCTTTATTTCAAAATGCTAATTCACAATAAAAATTACTTACTTTCAATTGCATAAAGTAAGTTGGTACGTGAGTGAAAGTAGAAGTTTATGACGCGGGCAAGAACCAAATCTGGCTGTACTGTGCTAAGCAATGTTTATCCGTGATCTACGAGGTAAGGGTATTAAATAACGAGACTGACACTGCTACACCAAATGCCTGCACCCGACAACTGTTTAGTGAGAAGTATTATCTTTCGAATGCAGTACTTTTATCTTCAGTAAACAAATCCGTATAGCCATAGCCATTGTTCGCAAAAGAGTTATTTGTTTGTTTCGCAGGAAAAATGATAAGTGATAGCAACAAATTGTTGTGAAATTTCAAATGAAACTCTCAAAAACCGCAACTGAAACTTATAATTTATTAAAAAGAAGCGTATGGCAATGGATGTTATTCATGTGCACGTTTTTTTAATTGGATTGAGCGTTTTCAAGAAGGCCGAGAAAACGTTGAAGACGATTCACGCCCGGGTCGCCCTTCTACGTCAAAAACGGATGAAAATGTCTAAAAAAAAATCGGAAATTGGTTCGACCTGACCGTCGGTTAAGTATTCGCACAATTGCTGAGACTGCAGCAATTAGCAAAGAATTCGTTCGGTACATTTTATGTCACAATTTTAACATGTAAAAAGTGTGTGCCAAAAATTCTGACGTTTGAACAACAAGAAGCTCGCAAAAATGTTTGTACTGACACTTTGAATGCAACTGAAAATGCCCCAAACTTATTGGCAAAGATAACAATGTGTGACGAATCGAGGTTTTTTACTTAACACATCAATCAATAACTCCCGAGACTAACCCAGAGATGGCGCTCGTAGTAAACCAGTAACCAGGTCTTTCTAGAGTACTAACCTTTGCTTGAAACGTGTCAAAATTTTAAGTCGATCGGACCAGAAACAGCTGAGTTATCGAGGTTGGAGTAAAGTCGTTTTGTAGTTTGTTTAAAAAATGGAAAAAACCGAGTTTCGTGATCTGATAAAACATTGTTTTTTAATGGGTAAAAACACCGTGAAAGCGAAACAATGGATTGAAAAATGTTACCCGGACTCTTGTCCATCAAAAGCAACGATTTGTCGGTGGTTTGCTGAGGCGAAACGTGGTCAGCTCGAACAAATGACGCGGAACGCTCGGTAGATCTGTGGAAGCCGTTACACGAGAAAATGGAAGTGACAAAATTATAATAGAAAGATCGTAGAGGAACTCTGAGATGCTGAGATGACACAGATATCATATGAAGTGATTTACTGAAAAGGTTTTTCAAGTGGTGTGTTGCTTCGATGAACAAAACAGCAACGAGTCGATGATTCAGGAAGCTGTTTATCTATTTACTCAACAAAAAGATCTTTGCGGAAAAAAAAAAAAAAGAAATTGAGAAAAGAAAAATGGAAAAGCGTTGGAACGGTATCAACCAAAGGTGATTACAAAGGTATGTTGATGAATAAAAAAAATTTTGCAAAAATGTTGTTTCAATGTTAGTCTCGGGAGTTGATTGATGTGTTATGATCCTGAAATGAAGCGTCAATTTATGCAGTGGAAGAGCCTATCTTCACCAAAAGCCAAAAATGCTCGAATGAGTAAATCAAAATTCAAAGCAATGATGATTGTTTTTTTTTTTGGATATTCATGGGATTGCGTACCTTCGCTAGGTTCCTGAAAGTAAAACTATTAATCAACATTATTACGTTCACGTTTTTCCTTAACTCCGTAAAAGAACAAGGAAAAAGCGACCCAATTGCGGAAGGATAAGTCATTTCGCATTGTCTGTGAAGAGGTTTCTAGTCAAGTACAGCATCTCAATGTTAGACCATCCACCTTTTTCGTCGGATCTTGCGCCATACGACTTTTATATGTTTCCTAAGGTGAAATCTCATTAAAAGGAACAAGAATTGAATCTGCTGAAGCTGTGAAAGAGAAAGTGGCACGAGTCCTGAAGGAATTGACAGAAGACTTCCAGCATTGTTTCGAGCAAAGGAAGATTCGAATGGAGCGTTGTAGGGACAGAGGAAGGGTATATATTGAAGTTGATAGTAAGTAAATAATTATAAAATTAAAATAAAATATTTTACAATGTCAGTTTCATTATTTAATAGCCATACCTAATAGACGTTTGAAAAAAAAAATGAGAAAACGATACAAATTTGTTGACAAGAAGGTTTGAAAACAGAGAAGGATTGCTAGGGTATCCCGAGGGTGCCTCACCTGTGTTTACCAAAGACAGTAAACCCCATAGCGAAGAAAAATATCTCTAGAGTACCTTGAGGTCACGATGCATGTACTTACCTCAAGATGATAAGTCCCCTGAGGTGGTAACGTACGCTGGAGATTTTACCCAAGATAGGGAAAATGCCATAAAGTAAATTTTAAACTTTTCTTTCTTTCTTCTTCTTTTTTGGGTGGGTGGGGGGTACATCAAATGAAAGTTATCCGAAACGAAAAAGAAAAGTTTAAAAACGGAACACTCAAAATTCATTGACTAATTTTGCATGTCTTCCATTTCACAAAAAAAGATATTTCATCAACTTCACGAATAATGTTACGGAGTGTACAAACACACGAGTGCTGAAAACTTGAAATAACCTGGATTTTTTTTTACCACCTCAGTAATACAACCGAATATAATGGGTTATTGGTGACGAACAATGATTTCCATCATGCGAAAATTGTGAGGTTTCATTCGAATTAAATTCAGGCAGCCTTATTATTTATTCTGCACGAAAATCTTTGGTGAAATGAGGAGACTATTTTGATGCCATCAAGAGACAGGCGGAGAAAAATTTTCCCCACCAAAAATCGTAAATTCGACAGCCATAATTTGAGATAATAATTTTAATCTTTGAATATAAATTATAAGACAGTATTCCTACTTTGTAACACAACTATAATTTAACGTTCAAGATTTCAAAAGATATTATATAATGCGTAGATAAACAAAAGCTCCCAATTTATATATGCTACATAACAGGCCGTTTTATTTATGAATAAAAGATTACATGCAGAGTTTTATTACATGTATTAATAGTGATTTTTTTTAAATGGTCCTCCATATTTATAAAACTCAAAAGTCGTAGGGCAGATTTCTCTACCCCTCATCCCCCGGAAAAACACACTCATTTAGTATTTCTTTTATCCCCTAATATTAGAGAAAACCTGATTCAAGATTTAATTTTTTTTAAAAACCCAATAACAATGTTGTTTGAGCCATAATTTCGTTATCATTCTGCTTCTTAATGTTTGATCACATTTAACAAATGTTATTTTTAACTTAACCACAAAATGAAACATGTATAAGTATCGGGAATGAAATAAATATAATGCATACAGGAGAAAAAACGATTCAAATAAAATTTATCATTATATTAAAATGTATAGAATGGTATATTGGAATATAATTTTGCTAAAAACCACCATAATGTGTGTGACCTCCTTTTTTAACTAAACGAAGATAATCTTAATTGGAGGGAATGAAGAGTACTATCCAAAAAAAAACATAATTAAAATGTCATGTAAATCCGTTCAATTAACATTCAGTTAAAATTGATAAAGTAGTCACTCTTAGAATCGGAGTTACATTGCTTAGAGTGAACTTTCAGGTTTATTTATTGTGTGTATTGAGTTTTAAAATTAAGAATATTCGAAACAAATATCAATAACTAAATTTTTGACTGTTTATAGTAGAAAGAATATCAAATAAGTAGACTGAAAACAATATTCATTTTGATAGTGTTTAATTAACATCGAAAACTCAATTAGAAAAATTAGAAAGAAAATTGAAAGATGTTAGAAAATTGAGACTCAATTCCATTTAGAGATGTACTTATTTAAATGATATTCAACCATCCAATTTTTCATTATTAATACAAATGAAACAAAAGGTAATCAAAGAATAAATTCTTGTCAGCACTTATTCACTTATATACCACGTATATCCATTATTTGTTACACCCCAAAAAGACGCATTTGAGTGCGTGAAAGGAAATTCTTTACTTTTTAAACAGTGGAAATTGAACACAAGCATAAATGATAGCCACATGTACATTATATCACTTACATCTCTCATAAAATTTATTTCTTTGTATTTCCCAAGATGACCTAAACTATTAGCAATAAAATAGCGTTCCTAGGTTCAACGCCAAAAATCAGCACAACAACAAAAATCTAACAGGAGCGTATTTACATTTCTAGATACTAAAAAAGAATTTTATAGTGAGTTTACACTACGAAAGAGAAGCACGTAAATGTCATTTAGCTTGGTTGAATATTTGGGCAATTGGAGTATTTCAAGTTTGCTCGATAAGGTTTAAAAAAAGCATTTACGGATTGTTTACTTGAAATAAATCTAAAAACAAAAATACAAGTTTGAAGTTTTGCTCCATTATTTAAAAATGCGTACATGTGAAAAAATGGAGCGAGTCTGAGATGCTTGATAAAAAATATCTTTTGGGAAAAAAAAAAAAAAAAAAAAGTATTGAAAGTTTTGGGAATATTACATTTTTTAAATATCTTCCCATTTTACAATTATTTTCTTTTCTTTTTAGAAAGGAAACTTCACCCTTTTACACGTTGTTTTTCATGGAGTTAAACGGTAATTAACTATTATGGAGTGTTAATTTACAGTAACGACCAAGTTGCCATAAATCGAAATCAACTGTTGATTACAGAAGAAAAAGTGATAATTTGTAAAGAGATAATAAAATTGTAAACCACAAAAAGAAAGAGGGAAATATCGAAGCCTTCAGTACAGCATAGTATTTTCCGAAAAAATAATAATAATAAAATATCGAAGTCCGCCCCAACAGTCCTTACATTGCTTCTAAGTGTATCAATAAACAATCATGAACAAAAACATCGCAATAACAATATATATATATATATATATAAATAAAATTAAAGTCAATTCCTACTTAGGTCAACTAAGAAATTTTTTATTTTAGTTACTTTTTATTAAATAATTACAATTAATATAAATATGTATATACATATGACAGAATCACAAGAAATTTTTTTCCAGCGATCTACAAGCTTCGTCACGGACGGTATTTATTCCTTAATTTATATCCTGCTAAATATCTTATATAAGAGAAATTTTTTTTCTCCTATATAAAACTAAAATTAATTATTTGAAAATCAAATAAAAAAAATTTATGCTTCAACGAGATTCGATCCGAAGGCATGAAGATTCTACGCCGAAGCTTTACCAACTTTGCCATTACAAGACAAATGACATAGTAGAAGCATTGGCTTGTTTCTTAATTCACCCGGTAAATTAAATGGTCGGAATGCAATTTAGCAAGGTGACAGGAATTATTTGGCGGTATTTTGCCAAATGTGGCTACCGTGGTCCGCTTCGCGAATTTTTTTTGAAATAGCGCCAAGTGGTTGGGCTAAACTGCATATTTCACCAATTAACTTTAATTAAATGAATTAATATTTAAAAAAACTGTATTAACATCAAGTGTCACCCACTACAAGTTTAAGAACTTGAGGGGATGAATAAAAAGTATCGTTCTATAGCACTAAACTCATAGAATTCGAAACTTTCTTACTGGGAGAACATCCTCGTACACCAGGCTCGAAAGGATGAGTCAAAATGAGGAGGGTTTACTGCATAATTTTCCGATTTCAAACGGCGCGGCATATTTGTTTGCAGAGAAAATGCGTTCGCTGTGACAAATCTCTATCGGCATTTCCTTATTCGCCCGCTACCATACCAGCTGTTGCAGTATCACACAAATTTTTTTTTCAAAAAAAAAAAAAAAAAAAAAAAAAAAAATCATAAAAGATTCATTGCTATATAACATATAGGAAGATATTTTGTAACCTGCAAATATTTATAGACTGACTTCAGCTTCATCTTGATAATGACACTTAAAAATCATTCAAAAAAAAAAAAAAAAAAAATGTTGGGGATATACTCATAAGTTATAATAAACTAAATGAAAATGAGATTATTCAGATTCGGTAAATAACAAGAATATTCCAAGATAGCATGAGGAAAGTTCAAAAATTTTGCGAATGAATGTTTGTCATAAGAAAGACATGTGCTTCCCCTCCCACTTAAGGTTATATGAATTTCTCCTTTTTCAATGCTGAAAATACACTCCCCCCCCTTTTTTTTGTGTATGTACATTTTCAGATAAGCCTTTTATTCTTGATTGCATTTGTAGTACAATTCGCCTTTAATTAAGAAAGAGTATTTTCAAAATTCTACAGAAGTTCCCAAAAATATATATTCGTTTAACCTGCGTAATATGTTACCTTCTAAATTTAAGAAGTTATCCAAGTAGTGGAAAATGGAAGGGGGAGACAAGTTATTGAGAATTTAGGTATGTAAAATAATATAAGCGTTATATTATTAAATCAATAAAAAAAAGTTCAATATTCAATGTCGAAAATGGAGCTGTTTAGAATAGTCACCTGCGTTAAAAATGAAACATCTCAATGTAATTCATAATAAACAATTATGCCTTTTAACAATATTTCTTTTTTGTATGAGGCAAACGAATATTAATTAAGTAATCAAAAACAAACATTACTTCCTTTAATGTATCACTTTAAAAACAATTCACGTGACGTTCAGGGAACTCTTTGCGAAAAGAAAAATTACTATTAAATTATTTTTCGTATTTAAAGTCTTAAGGTTCCCGTTTACCGGTCATTTTGATTTCGTGGACGTAATGTTAATCCTGTGGAATTTTGACTACAGTTCTCAAATCTTGACCTTTGTTCTACTTGAATGCAATTAAGTGCACCTGAAAGAGCAAAAAATAATGAAGTCTACGGAATCACTTTTTCCTCCGATTTTAAAGATTGGAGAAAAAATTTAATTTCGCAGAAACATTATTTTTTGCTCTTTCGGATGCACTTTATTGCATTCAAAGAGACAAAAAAATTTTTTTTGAGAACAGTAGTCAAAATTTCATAGCATTAAAATTAAGTCCACGAAATCAAAATGGCCGGTAGATGGGAACCTTTAGTACAAATGTCTTTCATAATTCATTAAGGAATTCAGACTCTTTGTACTTAAAAATTATACGGTATTCCTTCGTGTAAAAATTCCATAATACTTCTTACACCATAGCGTTATGTAAAGGTAAATATAAGTAAATAACATATCATTATATTTAAATAGACCTTGCTAAAGTTAAACTGTGGCAAGGTCTATGTCGATACTAACCCTGATTCACTGATGTAGTATATAAATATGAAAAAGAGCAATCAAAATAAAAACAATTTCACATTATTTAGATACCATAACAGAATAATCTAAGACTTCTTTCATTATTTCAGAGATTAATAACTGCTACTATGCAATATAGATGGCGGTATGGTATGAATTAAAATGTAATTAAAATATTGAAAGTTATTAAAGCTGCGTCAGTTACGCTTTGAATAAGAAGGGAATATTATTTGTATGTTGAAGTAAATAGAAATGCATAATATTGTTTCAGTTATAAATCTAAACAACAAAATAAGAATTTATACCAAATGTCACTTAAGAGAAAGGCTGCAAAGTTATTAACACTGAAAGCTCGAAACTGTTATTTTAATGAATAATGAAAAAATATATCACTAAATTTCCTAACAGATTATTAAGAAATATTTACAATCAAGACGAAATTTTAAATTTCTCTTGTTAAAAACACTAAAGTTAAAATTTTTTACAATTAATACACAAACAAATCAACATAGATCACAGATTTTCCTTCATGGTATGGTAAGAAAAAAGAATTTTTGAATTCCATATTCAATAAATGTTGCAAAAAAAAAAAAAAAGTTTCTATAAGAAATGAAATGGAAGAAAAGATAAAGAATACCTAGAAACAAAGTATTACTGAAGCCATAAAAGACTATATTATTATAATACTTAAGAAACTACCAGTTTACAATGTGAACTAAAATTTTAAACATTTGTTCATTCTTCATTTCTGAATTGTTGTTTTGATTATGTTTTTCAAATGAGATGAACTGTTCTTTTCCCTCGCAGTTTTTTGACAATCCTATAAAATATCACAATCCAATACTTTTTCAAGACACAAGTAACTTTGTATACATTCTTGCTTAAATATGAAACATTTTCAATAATCATAAGCAAAGAGTAAAATCTCGAAATAATGTTGATGCAATTTCACAAAAAAAAAAAAAACTTAAATAATTAAAAAAATATTAATTTTAATTTTAAAAAAAAAAAAAAAAAAAAAAAAAAAAACTTAAATAATTAAAAAAATATTAATTTTAATTTTCATCAAGGAAAAAAATTATAAAATATTCGACACAACTGTTGAAATCATCAAAGTAAACAATATTTGAAAGATCATGCCAGAAAACCCCCCCCCCGGAAACTTATTTCAAAAAACAATAGTAAGTTTTACTATTATTTTTTAAGTATCTGGTGTGTTAAGCGCATCCTTATTATAATAAAAATTTTCTGAAATAATAATTCTAAAACTCGGATGAAATTAAGTTCCATTCACAAAATTAAAATTAAGACAGCAATTACAAGTGAAAGAATTCAAGACTAAATTGCTAGAAAATTCGACAGATGGCAGCACGACTCGTCCTTGCATATATTTATTATAGGCGGCTCGGATGAATTCCGTTTAGGAAAATGTTACAATAAAAAACGTGTTATCAGAATAAATACACATAAAGGTATTATTTAAGAAAGTAATAAATTACATGCAGGTTAAAAATATTTATGCATTATGCATGATAAGTAGATGAAAATATTGTAAATACAACGGTTTTTATAATAAACTAAGTTTCGAAATTCGATATACTCAGTAGCATAGGTTGTTAATTTCTGCTGCAATTTCTTGAATTTTACACAGTTCGGTCTTTTTATCACTTGTCAAATAGTAAGTACACATTTAAAAGTAAACGTTACAATTTTACTTTTTCATGCAATGATTCATAATTAAAAAATTTGAATTTATTATGGTGATATTAACTTCTAATACAACATAGAAAACTATGATAATTTAACAACTTCAAATAAAAGAGATTGAAATAATTTCACTTTAGAGAAGCAATTTAAGAATATATCAACAATTTCAGATTGACGCATCTTAAATACACAAATTGAATTTGGCGTTTCAGTCATTATTATTATCGTTTTCAAATCTTCCAATATTGGTAAGACCATCATCAACCCTGCTTTCCCTTTCTTTAATGGACTCTGGATTTTAAATGTTGTAAAGTAACTAAGTGAGGGAAGAACAGTACGAGTAAAGTCAAAATTAAAATCGGCATGCTTGGTTGGATTTTAAATAACTATCTCTATTTTTTTCAGTGGCTTCGGTAACTCAGACTTGCGACTTGCGTTCTTTTCGTCGAGATATGGGTTCGAACCCTGATGCGTTAAATCTAGTGGACTCAAGTCCTTCCTTTGGAATGGTGTGAAAGTTTTGAAAGGGAGGTTGCCAGTTCAAGTGGCATTTCCCTTTCCAAATCAAAATTACGCGTTCCTACCAATAATCATCTGTTTATTAATTTCGTAAATAACACAGTCAAAATTCTTACATAGTTATCCCCAACAGTAATTCTTTTTTAAGAATACGGTTATTTTATTTCAATATCCAGAAAATTTTAGTGAAACACAATAGATGTCAAAAACCTTATAAAAAGGAATGTAAAAGGATAGCGGTACTTTTAATGTACAATATTCCCTCTATAATCCAGCACTTCACCTTTCCAGCCCTGCTAGTAATACGGCGTTTTTAGACAGGAAAATTATTACACAGAAAAATATTTTATGCCTTCGACTTCAATGGAATAAATGTAGGCTATCATTACAAAATAGAACATTTTTTTTTTGTAGTTACAGTTATTTCGTCCGTTAGACACACTTCACTTTCGTATACTGTATTAAGTTGTATACAATTATATACATCTTTTGCTGTTTAAATGCATTATTATTAGTAATTTGCCAATAATCGTGCGATACTCTGCTCTGATATCTGCATTATCAACAAGACAGCATGTCGAATAGCTATTTCTTAAAACAATATGTAACAATATTTTGTTAGCGACACTATCTTTTTCCTCTCAAGATTACCTAAAGAATTTGCTATTACAACTTTAAAATATTTTTTCTTTGGCAATTCTAATGTTAATGTAAATACAATTTAAGACAAGTTTGTTAAAGGTAAAAATAGTTTTAATGCTTCAAATCAATAATTCTAGATAAACAAATCTGTATCCCCTCCACCCATTTTTCATGAATACATCTGCCTAAATTAAAAACAAAAATGTTTCTGGACATGTAATCAAAGGGAATAAAAATCTTAAGATTTAGTAATAAGGAAATATAAGTTTTATCCAAGAGCATTTAAGGCAGAACGATATGTTTTCATAAGAGAAACTAAAAATATTTGCCGGGTAAGATGTAAGAGTAAATTCCAATGTTGAGATGTGGAAAATAAATTTTATCTGAAATATATAACTTAGTAGTTAAATCACGAAACATTTGAAATTAGATTAAAATAGCTTTATTTTACTGTCTTTTGTTCGGTAAAATTCACACCCACAGGGGATAAAAAATCGTGTAAAAAATGAGTCAAATCTAGAGTTTTGAAAATTTAATTTGAAAGGAGCAAAAATATATTCTACCATCAATGGAAACATTATATTCATAAAAAGGCGCCTGTTTTATACATATATTTCCTTCATTTAGATATATGTTTGTAAAGAGAATAACTTACGATAAGAGAAGAAAGGAAAGTATTGAATAATCTATATATAAACAAGGCAGTCAATTTATACCATAACATTGGTATAGTGTAGATAAAATTAATGAATTCTATAAATTACATTTTTTCTTAAGAAGAGCGAAAACAAATATATATTACAATTAGATCGAATAGTGTAACACCTTTTCAATCAAAAAAAATTACATTAAACAGTTATCATTACAAGCGGCCACATAACAATGAGTAAAAACGTAATAAAATGTCACACAGAATTAAAGGGGAAAAAATAACTATGACATACAATTATCAAAAAATAATATGCTAACAAATATGTACAATAATAGAGTTAGGATATTTTATTAATATCGCATTTAGAAGCAACACACAACTATTGACGACGAACCTCGCTATTTTGAATCCCAAATAAATGACGAGGACTACACCCGAGTTGGTACCCCCACTCTCCTAACTTTCACACTACATCATGGTGAAGACTTGGAGCTATGAGTCATTTCACGCGCGCCAGCCGTGCCACATGATGAGTCTTTAGTGGAATCTAGACTGGAACACGGCTCGACTGCACCATAGCCGGCCATGAGCACGAGTAATCGGTTTGTGGCCTACAAAAGAGTCTAAACACAGCCATTGATTTTTACGTAACATATGTTTGATTTTTACGTAACATATGTTTTACCTATACAGATATGTATTAAAAATATCACATAAGATGATAAAATTTCAGTTTCTATTTTATGACGTATTTCAATCCATAAAAATTTAAAACAGTAGCCAGTATTCGAATAAAGAAAACCTAAAATCATATCCAAGCTGTGATTAAAAAGGAAACCTGTAAACAAAAAAATGTTAGCTGCAAAGTTTGAGAGCAATGGAAAAACGCTTCATCCAAATACATATTTTGCCCCCTTTTATTTCCATTCAGAAATGGGAAAAAAGATATGGGATTACCGGCCGAAACATGCCGTCTTCATACATCAATCACATACGTAATGACAAAACTAGTAGGTTTCTTTTAGCAACAATGACACGTTCACTATCGAGGATGGAAAAACTTTCTTGAAGAAAAAAAGAAAAAGGATTTCACACCGAGATATCTCATATTTCGGACGTGACATGCATTTTTTACATTTATTCTTTATCAAGAATCGACTCTTAGGTTTGCACAGCGGTCGAGTTTGCTTTCCGTTTTCATTCCTGTTCCACTTGGTTTTCTTCTTCCGAAAGATGCAATTGTGGTACATATTGCTTCATGATCTTAACAAGGAACTAAAATACATAAATTGCGATTGCAATAATTATTTGCTACGAATGTTCAAATATTTAGAAAAACAAATAAAAAAGATCATAGCTTTCTCTCCTATTTTTCAAAATTTTCAAAAGCAGGAGAGGGGGGACTCAATGCTTTGTAAACAATGAATTCAATTTTATTTAGTTAACTTTAATCAAAAACAATTATTTTAGATTTGAAACTTGAAACTGGCACTGATAAATTGTGTGGCAATGCTCTAGGTCATTATCAATTCTTAAAAAAAAAAAAAAATATTTGTTTCTTTAAATCTTTGATACACGCTAATGACATATTTGCGTCATTTACAATACTATTTTGCAATAATACTCATATTCATACGTACAGTAGAATTTCATGAAGTCAGTCCCCTTTAAGTTGGATTTCAGGTTAACCCAGATCAGCTTGCTTAAGATAAAAAAAAACTTTTACTTTTAAATTTTAGAAGTTGTTTGCTAATTTCCATACTGATATTTATTTGTTTTATCCACGCATTTTGAGAATCAATTTCCCTCCCTCACTTTCTTCTAACTTGACAAAAATTCTGAGTAATGTCAACAAAACTTAGTTATATCACTGATGAATAGCATACGGTGCTACATTGTCTAAATAGAAAATACAATAAAACAAATTTAAGCATATTTCTATTGTTCACAAAATAGACATCTTTATCTTTTGTATGTTTTATTTCATCCCCCCCCCCATTCTCCGGTTATATCGGATTTGATTTTCGATATCCAGCACCGGTTCTGGTCCCAATTATTTGGATTTAAATAGGCTTACTGTAAATGCAAAACTCACTAACTCAATGATACTGAAAGGCGCAGTGAAGATGACAAGTTTAAAAACTTATAGGAGAGAAAAAATACCAAACGTCCCCCCTTCTTCGTGATAATGGTTTAAAGATTTACGGTTAGCAGAAAAAGTAAAACACACAGTTGAGTTCACTCGTGTATTTTTTTTCTTCTTTTGATCATATAACTAAAATTTTTCTATCAAAAAATTAAATTTTTTTACATGCTCTGTTGACGATGATGAAAGATATAGAGCATACCAGATTTATATTAGAACTGAAATGTAACTAATTTAGCAAAATTACAGTTACGTAATCTTTAATGCAAAAAAATCAAATTTAAAATACCCGTTTAAATGTATACAAATTATAATGATTCTGCGTGAGCTTATATTGTCAAATAATTGTACACATATGGGGTTTCTTTTAGATACAGTAAAGAAGGTGCTTAAAAAGTTTAGAAGAAAAAAATATTTCTTTGAAAAAAAAAATGGTTTATAGAAAACGGAATTTAGAAAAAAAAATATATATATACATATAATTTTTTTTTATGAGTCATTAAAAACATTTTATTTATTTTCTCGTAAATAAACGGAACATGCAAATGGACGAAAACACGAAGGCTTTTATATTTATAAGCAAGAAGTAAGTCGTGTGAGATCTCTTTTTCAAATCTTCCTCCTTTATAACTCGTTTTAAATTAATGTTTAACATAAATAATCACCCATAAAAAAATTTCTAATTTATATATTAAGCACAATTGGTAAAATGATTTTTGATTAAAAGATAAAATGATTCAATTGAATGTGAATGAGTGATGGTGAAATTTAATGATACAAGAACCAAATATGGCTATGATGCGCCAAGCAAGGCATAACTGATTTAGACATTTGAAAAAAACGGGAAAAGATAAAAATTGGTTAACAAGAAGGGGGGGGGGTGAAAATTGGAAAAGATCGCGAATTACCCGTGTTGTCTTTCCCTTGGGATTAAAAAATATTTAATCCCAAGGGAAAGAAAATATCACTAGGGTCCTTCGGGGTAATGATTGCTGCCACCTACAAAAGAAGGTATGTCCAAAAGGGGCTAGACTCTTTCAGATGATACAAAAAAGTAATTTTAACTAAATGTTTGTCTCACTGAAATTATTAAGTGAATTTAAAGGGAAGTAGTGAGCGGCATTAAATTAAAATATTATACGCTACAATGTGAAAATGATAAGTATCATTACATGATTTTTTTAAAAAATTCTGTCTGAATACTAAAAAGTGGGGAGGGGAGGGGGAAAGTTATGCTGATTTGGTAATAAAAAAATTGTGAAAAGATCACTCAGAATTTTTTTTGTTTATATATCCAGACAGTTAATTGTTTTATAGTTCAAAACAATTATACAACAGCTGAAACGAAGCAAGATCAAAGAATGGTAAGCACATTGCTTCACAAAATTTAATTACTTTGATGTTGTATAAATTGTATTTGTAAAACAAAA
>BMAW01132781.1:311348-360383 GCA_019974015.1 Nephila pilipes | reverse complement strand
AGTTACGTATTGCCGTCTAAATTAAAAACAAAAAAATGTTTCTGACATGTAATCAAAGGAATAAAATCTTGATTTAGTAATATAGGTAAGTTTATCCAAGCATTTTACAGAACGATATGTTCTCAAGAGAAACCAAAATATTTGTCGGTAAGATGTAGAGTAAATCTAATGTTGAGATGTGGAAAATAAATTTTATCTGAAATATATAACATTATAGTTAAATCACGAAACATTTGAAATTAGATTAAAATAGTTTATTTTACTGTTGTCTGGTAAAATCACACACAGGATAAAAATCGTGTAAAAAATGAGTCAACCAGAGTTTTGAAAATTTAATTTGAAAGGAGCAAAAATATATTCTACCATCAATGGATTATATTCATAAAAGGCGCTCTATACATAATTCTCTCATTTAGATATATGTTTGTAAAGAGAAACTTAAGATAAGAGAAGAAAGGAAAGATTGAATAATCTATATATAAACAAGGCAGTCAATTTATCCATAAACATGTATAGTGTAGATAAATTAATGCAGAATTTCATAAATTACATTTTTCTTAAGAAGAGCGAAAACAACATATATATTACAATTAGAGTCGAATTAGTGTAACAATCCTTTTCAATCAAAAAAAAATTACATTAAACAAATATCATTACAAGCGCACATAACAATGAGTAAAAACGTAATAAAATGTCACACAGAATAAAGGGGAAAAATAACTGACATGTAGCAACGATCAAAAAATAATATGCTAAACATGTACAATAATAGAGTTGGATATTTTATTAATATCGCATTTTAGAAGCAACACACAACTATTGACTACGAACCCCCTATTTAACCAAATAAATGACGAGGACTACACCTGAGTTGGTAATCCCATCCTAACTTTCACACTACATCATGGTGAAGAATTGGAGCTATGAGTCATTTCACCGCGCCAGCCGTGCCACACATGATGAGTCTTTAGTGGAATCTAGACTGGAATCACGGCTCGATCGGTAACCATAGCCGGCCATGAGCACGAGTAATCGGTTTGTGGCCTACAAAAGAGTTCTACACAGCCATTGATTTTTTCTAATATATATGTTTGATTTTTTAATCAAATATGTTTTATTCTTTACAGATATGTATTAAAAAATTCACATAAGATGATAAAATTTCAGTTTCTATTTTATGACGTATTTCAATCCATAAAAATCTACAGTAGCCAGTATTCGAATAAGAAAACCTAAAATCAGTATCCAAGCTGTGATTAAAAGGTAAACCTGTAAAAAAAAAAAATGTTAGCTGCAAGTTTGAGAGCAATGGAAAACTTCATCAAATATTTTGCCCTTTTATTTCCATTCAGAAATGGGAAAAGATATGGGATTACGGCAACATCCGTCTCATACATCAATCACATACGTAAGTGACAAAACTAGTAGGTTTCTAGCAACAATGAACGTTCACTATCGAGATGGAAAAACTTTCTTGAAGAAAAAGAAAAGGATTTCACACCGAGATATCTCATATTTCGGACGTGACATGCATTTTTACATTTATTCTTTATCAAGAATCGACTCTTAGGTTTGACAGCGTCGAGTTTTGTTTCTCGTTTTCATTCCTGTTCCACTTGGTTTTCTTTCTTCCGAAAGATGCAATTGTAGGTATTATACTATCATGATCTTAACAAGAAACTAAATACATAAATTATGATTGCAATAATTATTTCTACAATGTTCAAATATTTAGAAAAACAAATAAAAGATCATAGCTTTCTCTCCTATTTTTCAAAATTTCAAAAGCAGGAGAGGGGGACTCAATGTTTTGTAAACAATGAATTATTATTTAGTTAACTTTAATCAAAAACAATTATTTTAGATTTTGAAAACCTCGAAACTGGCACTGATAAATTGTGTGGCAATGTTCTAGGTCAATATCAATTCTTAAAAAAAAAAAAAAATATTTGTTTCTTTTAAATCTTTGTGATACGCTAATGACATGTTTGCGCTCATTTTTCACAATACTATTTGCTTAAATAATACTCATATATTCATACGTATGCAGTAGAATTTCTGAAGTCACCGTCCTTTTAAGTTGAATTTGTGTAACCCAGATCAGCTTGTTAAGATAAAAAAAAAACTTTTACTTTTAAATTTTGGTAGTTGTTGTTAATCATCGATACTTTATTTGTTTTATCCACGCATTTTGAGAATAACTCTCCTCCCTCACCTTTCTTAACTGATGTAAATTGATACTGTCAACAAAACTTAGCTAATATCACGAATTTGATATAGCTACTGGTGCTACATTGTCTGTAAATAGAAAATACAATAAAACAAATTTAAGATATTTCTATTATTCCCAAAATAGCACTTATCTTGTATGTTTTATTTCATTCCTCTCCATTCTCCTGGTTATATCGGATTTGATTGATATCCAGCACCTGGCTCTGGTCCCTATTTGATTTTAAATAGGGCTTTAATGTAAATGCAAACTCACTAACTCAATGATACTGAAAGGCGGCAGTAGATGACAAGCTTATTAAAACTTATAGAAGAAAAATTAAGTTCCCTTCTTTCTTCGTGATAATCGTTTAAAGATTTACGGTTGCAGAAAAGCTAAAACACACAGTGAGTTCACTACGGTATTTTTTTTTTTTTTCTTTCTTTTGATCATATAACTAAAATTTTCTATCACAAAAATTAAATTTTTTTCTATGCTCTTAATGATCGATGATGAAAGATATAGAGCTATACCCAGATTTATATTAGAACCTGAAATGTAACTAATTTAGCAAACATACATGACACTTATGTCAAAAAAAATCAAATTTTAAAAATACCCGTTTAAATGTATACAAGAGTAATGATTCTGCGTGAGCTTATATCAATACGACATTATGGGCATGGGGTTTCTTTTGATTTTAAGTAAAGGCTTAAAAAGTTTAGAAGAAAAAATATTTCTTTGAAAAAAAAAAATGGTTTATAGAAAGGAATTTAGAATACACACACATGAAAGTATATATATATATATATATATATATATATATATATATATATATATATATATATATATATACATATAATTTTTTTTTATGAATCATTGAACTATTTATTTATTTTCTCGAAATAAAACGGAACATGCAAAATGACTGAATACACGAAGGTTTATATTTATAGAAGAAGTAAGTCGCGAGATCTCTTTTCAAATCTTTCCTCCTTATAACCTGTTTTAAATTAATGTTTAACATACAAATAATCACCACTAAAAAAATTTCTAATTTATATAGCTACAATTGGTAAAATGACTTTCTTGATTAAAAAGATAAAATGATTCAATTGAATGTGAATGAGTGATGGTGAATTAATGATCACAAGAACTCAAATATGCGCTTGATGCGCCAAGCAAGGCATAACTGATTTAGACATTTGAAAAAACGGGAAAAGATAAAAAAAATGTTCCAACAAGAAGGGGGGGTGAAATTGAGTATCCCGAATTATCCGGTGTTATGTTTGTCACTGATTAGAATCTTCCCTTTGGGATTAAGACATTTAACTTCAAGGAAAGAAAATATACTAGGGTCCTTCGGGGTAATGATTACGCACCATCAAAAGAAGGTATGTCCAAAAGGGGTCTGACTCTTCTGTAGATGATACAAAAAAGTAATTTTAACTAAATGTTTGTCTCACTGAAATTATTAAGTGAATTTAAAGGGAAGTAGTGAGCGGCATTAAATTAAAATATTATACGCTACAATGTGAAAATGATAAGTATCATTACATGATTTTTTTAAAAAATTCTGTCTGAATACTAAAAAGTGGGGAGGGGAGGGGGAAAGTTATGCTGATTTGGTAATAAAAAAATTGTGAAAAGATCACTCAGAATTTTTTTTGTTTATATATCCAGACAGTTAATTGTTTTATAGTTCAAAACAATTATACAACAGCTGAAACGAAGCAAGATCAAAGAATGGTAAGCACATTGCTTCACAAAATTTAATTACTTTGATGTTGTATAAATTGTATTTGTAAAACAAAAAAAGAGAATTAAATTGTTGATACAAAACTATTTAAATTACAACATAACTGAAATTGCATTTTTTTTAAAATCCATTCATCGGTACTAAAAGCACAAAGAACACACATCAATCCCAACCTAAACTGACCACTAGTCAACTGGGAATCACCGTTATCAATCACATCTCAATCCAAAACTAACTCCGAAGTTCCGCCCCCCCCCCCCCCCAGAGATAAACAAAGAATTTCATAAACTACCGCAGTGTGGCAAGAGACAGTGAGTCTAGTCGAGAGGTCTCTTCAGACTACAAGGCTTTTTCTTTACATTTCTGGTTGCTCACTCAGCAGAAAGAGACCAGAGGCCGTTCACACAACACAGTTGGCGTCGATGGCGGCCACGCCGATGCGAGTGGGAAGTGGGAGGAGCATCCTTTTTCATTCACGGATGTTCCAATGGGTGACAGTTTTTAATTTTTTTTATTAGAGGGAAGATTTAAAATTTTTGAGAATTGTAAAGTGTAAGTGTGAATGAAGTAAATAAATGAAATCGAAGAAAAATAACAATTTGACGAACCGCCCTTTGTTGAAGTTCTTAATCAACGGTTTCATTGTTATTTAAATAAATAAAAGACGTTGGAGGGAAGAATAAGATTTCGTAGAAAATGCAGTCAGAATAAGAATAATTGTTTGTTATTTTAAAGAACAGACTTGCTTTCGTTGTTTAGTGAAATTTTCAAATAAAACTGTAATATGGGGAAGGGGAAATAATGTACGAGAAGAGTGTCGTTACGATACGTAACAGAAAAAGTTTAACGCATGATATATAAATTATAATTACATTTTTAAAATTATGATTTGTGACCAAGAAAAATTACATAAGTATATAATTAATGGAATAAATCGAATAATTTCATCTTTAATAAATGTAAAAATTTAATTATTTACACAATTTTAAAATAGTGCATTTTTTAAAGGATATAACGCCGTTTAAAGGTATCGCTTTAGTTAGATATGCAAGAAACTAAGACTACAATATAGGGGAGAAAGCGAGTAAATGAATTTAGAGGTTTATGGCGCAATAGTCATATCTATATATGCTGCACCAAGATTTGTTTAAAATTTGACATTTTTTTTTAAAAAAAAATCCACATTTAAATAAAATGACAAAACGATAGTTAAAAATAAAAATATATAAAGAAAAATGCAAAATGTCACGATTAAAATTTCAAATATGATATAAAAAGCCGATTTTACATAAAAAAAAAAAAAAAAAAACGTAAGCAAATTGCGATGGGGATTTCCCCCCACTAATAAAAGTAATTTGGAATATCAGTAACAAATAACCACATCACACATCAATATACATGAATGTAAGTGGGACAAAATTAGGCAGTTAAAAGAAGATAATTATTTTTTATTCTGCTAATAATATTTTTAATATTATATTTACGAGAGGCAGGTCAAGTGGAGCATTTTTTTAAACACATTTTTTTACAAAATGCGGATTTTGTGATGTTTCGTTAAATGTTATTTTATTTCTAATATTTATCCGATTAATAAGTTGTATTTAAAGATAATTTTTCCTGCATGGAAGTGGATAACGCAGCTAAAAGACTCAAACATAGAATGCTAACTTTATGCAAAACTATACGATACTTAAAAACACAATTTTGCTTATAAAGAGTTTAGGAGATTGTTGTAAAATAGTATGTGGAATTGTAAAACGAGTGTTAATCAGATGATCAACAATTTAGTTGAAAGATGAACGTAGATGTGTGATTTATATTTTGAATTTTTCATAGCAGAATTCATTTTATGGCAGAAAAGGGTAAAGTTGAAAGATCGGAAAACAACGCTACGCTATGTTCTAAAAAACGCAACAGGGACAAAAACTTTTTACGGAGGAAAAAAAAAAAGGCTTATAAAAATCTTGTATTCAACAAAACTTAGAAAATTATCAGTCATAGCGATAGGTTTTGTTAGTTAAAGG
This sequence comes from Nephila pilipes, assembly GCA_019974015.1. Lineage (NCBI taxonomy): Eukaryota > Metazoa > Arthropoda > Arachnida > Araneae > Nephilidae > Nephila > Nephila pilipes. The sequence goes on along the minus strand of BMAW01132781.1, from coordinate 354,391 downwards.
AAAATTACAACGGCCCAAATTACGAGTAACCCAAATCCATGAAAAATAATTTATTTTCAGAGGAAAAAAAAATTAACTCGATTGTTTTGTGAAATGGGTTGGAATATATTTTTTTTTTTTTAAAAAAAAGAATGTTTAACAAGCTTTACAAGAACTTGCATTGTAAGCATTACAGTAAGAAAGCATAACAAGTGTGCGTTAATATGCCATTTACAGTGACATAAGTAAAAGAAAAAAAATTGACAAATTACTCAGGGTGTAAGAATTGGCCAATGATGTGGGGGTTTACTCCACAAAGCACAGCCGTTATTCCACTTAAATGTTTCCGATTTCTTTTCTAGTCATCGTTACCCAGTAACCTACATATATGTTCACAATAGTCACAATCACTCAGACAATTGACGACGGTTTGTATTCAAAATAGTAACTTAGTATTTAAAATTGGTAAACCGCCAGAGCTCGGAAACACTAACACAGTAGCGGTGAAGTCAATATGTATTGTTGACTTGAAGTTGTCTTGGCTTTTGTCGTCACCATCATATATAAAGGAAAGATCTCTCATTCATTAAGAGTTTTTGGTAACAGAACATTAAATTCAGATTAAATGAATGCTGTGAAAAACAGGCTTCATTCTAGCAATGTTTTATATCAAATAATGTTAGTTAATTGCCTTGTAAATATTTTATTTTTAATGTCTTAACTATATAGAACTAGTAATCTTAGAATGATCAAAATATACCTTTCATGTTTTGTACACGGAAAAAGTGTTCTTAAGTTTCACTCCTTCTTGAACAAAATAGAACTTTATGATACCGTGACCTTTTTTCAATCTTTCCTCCAGGGCAAATTCAAAATAAAAGTTAACTTTACTCGAAAGAATAAATTATCGCTAAAGGTTTTAAATGCATCTCAAAATAAATAAACAAATAAAAATAAATAAAATAAAACAATTATAAAATCTTTCGAAAATATATATAAAGTTTTCCTAACAATACAATTTTTATAATTGAGGAAATTTTTAACATTAACTATCCATTTTTATCACGAAAATTAAAGATAAAACTTATAAAACAAACAAGCAATATTTTGAATGAATTCCAATTCACGCGAAAATATTCTTGAAATAGATTTCACAATAGAAAAAGTAATTTTAAGTCGCGACAGGCAGAAATTCAAATATAAAAGACCTAAACGACCTTGTATAAACAGCAGAACGAATGAACATAGCGCCTAAAAATTACAGTGCACGCGAAACAATATTTTTTAAAACCATCACACCAGTTACACAGTTGATCTTCATCAAATCGGACCTTTTTAACACTGTTCTCTGGATAACCCGGATGAGTAAAATGAATGCATTAAAATAATAAAATTTGTTCACAAAATAAATTTTGCCTTCTGTAAATATGATTCACACTCGATTTATTCAATATAAAGATGATTTCCTGTATGTTTTAATTTATTGAATTTACCCCATTCTCCAACTATTCAGGATTATAGATATCCGAACCGGCTCTAGTCACAATTTATCCGACTTAACAAAGTTTTATTAAATTATTAAACAACACCAAACCAATGAGTTTAGACAAGCAATTATATTCATAGCAACATAATAACTTTGTTTACAATACTACATTTAACTAGTCATTTATACTACTCTTAAAAATAAATTATACAAATAGATGTAAGATGGTTCGGAGCAGAAGATCAACAAAGCACAAAAGTGGGTGACACGTATTCATCAGTAGTTATTACTGAAAGACGTACACAAGATAAAAAGATGAACAAGCTCATAAATTTTTTATTTTCTTGGCAAGAGTATAGGGTGAAAAATAAGAAAAATCGTGTCTTTTACGAAACGTTAAACATGCTGTAACATAGGTTAGGCGCTGGTAGTTTAGGAGCCAGTTGTCATATTAAATTTTACGGAAAAAACTTAAGCTATATTTGTCGACACGTGTAATATTGAGGCACCCGTCTACCAGCCATTTTGATTTCGTGAGCAGGATGTTAATCCAATGAAATTTCTACAACAGTTCACAAATCTTTACAATATTATCTATTTGAATACAATAAATGCATCCTAAAGAGCAAAAAAAAAAAAAAAAAAAAGAAGATTTTTTTCGGAATAACACATTTCCTCCCCATTTTTAAAAATATTTTTACTCATATTTTAATATTCGTTTGCGGGTTTTCCGGTCTTAAAACAATATTCTACAATATTTTAAAAAAATCAGAGGGAAAATGTAATTCTTTAGAAACCTTCATTATTTTTTGCGATTTCAAATAGATAAAATAGTTAAGATTTGTGAATACTAGCACAAATTTCCACACGATTTACATTACGTTCATGAAATGAATTAGTTGAATAACAACGCAAAGCAATATATTCACAATAGCTAATTGACAACATTTAGTAATTGCAAAAAAAAAAAAAAAAAAAGATAATTAACCATACAAAATGTTTCCAAGCAAAAATATATATTAACAGTGATATAGGAAATTGTACTAATCGCAAATAACACTTAAATCCAATTGAAATTAACCACGATCATCGTCGCGTATTCATATAATCAAGGAATTCTTTCAAAGTCTAAAGAAGTACAAGGTCAGTCAGGGGATGGCATTTTGTTCACTAAAATGATACAATGGTGTTCAACGGTCAACATAATTTGTCAAAAGTTTCGCTCATGAAATACGAATTTCGTTTCCTACCGTAAAATAAAGATGTTTGCTCATAAAATTTAAGGGGGTAAATGCTTTACATAATTCTGGGGACGGAAGCTCAAAATTCAGTAAACTTATCAACTAAACTAAAAAATTTCAAATTTTGAAGATATAAGCAATAATTATAAAACTAACAAGTTTGTTGCAACTTCCAAGATTTTTCCAGAATGAAATTTCACAAGCCAAAATTTCTTTAATATGCAAGTGTGTGTTACAAAAGGAATTTAAATACTTTTCAAACAATTACATATTATCATTGAAAAAGTCTAATACTACTTTATTTACATTGTCAGCTTCGAACTACTGAGAACCCTCCCCCTCCTCCTCTTTAATACTGCTAAAAAATGACTGATATGGCTAGGAATAAGCTTATGAGAATATTTTTAACAGGAAAGTGATTTTAAGGCTGACAATTTATTTTAGAAAACTATGAACAAACAAAAGTTAAAATAGTTAACGACACATTTCGTTGTTTAATATGAGTTTTCATACAAGTAATGCACGTGCTAAATGAGAAAAGGAATTTGCAGTAATTGCGAGACTTAAATTGTAAGTAAAAGCAAACGTAGAAAATATTACAATACAGCAGTCTTTATACGTCATAAGTGGTACAAGATTTTATTTTATTATACTGTGATTCTGGAATGGATCAATGCCGTTGATTTATTTTACAAATCTCTCTCTCTCTCTCTTTTTTAAAGAAATACAGAAAAATGTGCCGTAAAGAGATAAAATAGAATTATGAACAATGAAACGAAAGTGATAAAAGAAACTATTTGTAACGCCATTCAAACATATTTTATTCCAATTCTTCGGTTTGAATTCTTGTCATTGCTAATCGCATGAAATAACATTCTTTCCTAGATTTTTTTTTCATTTATTTTCTTGTACTGAATAAGTGAAAGAGATGAGGGAAAAAAATAGCAATTGCGAAACAAATAATTTCATAGGAGCACAACTCTGAATTTTTTTTTTTTTTTTTTAAAATATCACACTATCATCAGTTTTTCACAGACTGTTTAGCACAAAGAGAATAAGTTTCTCAAGCTGCATAGATATCCTCACTTTTTAACTATCTCTCACAACTTTTTGGTTTTGAGTACAATGATTCTCATCTTCGACAAAGCAAGATTGTTTCCTATAATAAAATTTGAAAGAAAACGGTGTCACTGTTTCCGCTACCTATTTCTCAAGACTTTTAACATTCTTAAAAGCTCAAATTTAAATTTTCTTTTTTAAAGTATTCTCTATCCGTTTCTATAATTAGACATATTACTAACTTTCGCATATATTAAGTAAAATATCATATGTACGAAAAAAATAAATACAACATTAAGATCCATTTTATTTGCAACAAAATGCGGCATGCAGCATCATAAAAAGTAGATTCAGAATAACTGTTCTAATAATTCACATCTAATTTTATAAAGCATAGTTATATATTATACATTTTAAAAATAAAATATTGCATTTAAGACGAAATACAGGAGTCAAGACAATTAAAAAATTTATGAAACATGTATTAAGTAAACAAAATATTTAATCACGGCAAGCAGATTTTTGTCTTGGGAAATTCTGTGAATTTTGTTTACACTAATGAAAGATTCAAAGGAAGTCATAGGATCAGTATAATTTAATAAACACGAAACTAAAACAATACAACGAGTAACTAATGAAGATGTACTCATCATTTTGAAGCAGCTTTAACTTTTTACACTTCAACACAATGCAATGGCTTTGAAACCTTGCAGAACATACAGCAATTCTTGCTATTTTGTTGAATAGTCTCTGATGGAATTAAATAATAGGCGAATATGCAAACCAAATGAACTCGCATTCGTGAGGAATATAGTCGTATATACCAAAATGGAAGATTAACTATATTCGTTTTTTTTTAATGCATATCTCTTACGACAATTTCAGCAATGATCATAGATACGTATTGTAATAAAAATTCAGTCTCGTGTGGGTGCACGATCAAAACAGTCTAAGAAGGATATTAATGACAAATTACACTTTACTGAAATATTCAGGGTAAGACGAAACACAGGTAGCAAAACTCGAAAAGATTAGCAGCACAATTAAGAGACACAGCCAATGTACGGATTAGCAGCACAATAGGAACAAAAACAGTACTTGAACATATCAGAAACACAGATACAAAGCAGCACTTGTAACAACACAATTACAATATTTTCAACAATGTTCATCTCCCCAGTCTCCAGCAGTTCCGGCAGATACAGATTGCTTCTCGACATATCAGTTTGACTGATTCCGACAGCTTCACTCATCCAATTTCCAACAGATACACTCAGACTCGCCGTATTTATAGCTGATCCAGCCAAACGTGACACCACAGAGAAAATTCAGGAAAAACCCACAACTTTTGCTCCTAATAGAGAATTCTGGAAAACTCCAGCATTTTTTAGAACCTTCATTTTGTAGCCGAAGTCGAGGAAGGTGGTCATTGCTTCAACCTTTCCTTGGTGATCCAACAAGATCTCTGAAAATATCCCGTTTCCGTTCCATTGAAGTAACGTTGCAAGGAAGTGTTATCGCAAGTTTGTAATAGTATTTACTGAAAAAAAAAAGTTAAAAATTTTCGAAAAGTCCAGACTGTTTAACAAACTCTTATTGACAGTTATCTAGCCAAGAAGTTTGACAATTATTTCCCTTACATTTCATAAAAGAAAAATGCTTGACGCGAAAATATTCAGCTTTAATGTCTTAATACTTCTAGAAATTTTTTTAATATATATATATATATTTATATATAATAAAGAAATAGCCCATATAGCTGTAATCAAAAACTTCACACATCTGAATATAATTTTAAAAATCCAACCTTTCCCTATAAAACAACAAAAGTTTACTAAGAAAATGCTCCACTGATTAATTTTGAATGGTAAATTCAATTTCGTATATTTGAAAGAATTTCTTTTACTGCAATATTTTACATCTTTCGATAATCTTATTTTCAATTTCCCATACAAAATATTTCTAGAGAAGGAGTTGGCCGAAATCCAATCAATGATAAGATCTGAGTAAAAGCAATGCATATTAGATTGTTGTGCATATTGGCCCCATGCCCTTTTTTCTTTGTATCTATCAATGCGAACATTCAAAACGTTTTCATGGTTTTCTATTTTCTTTCGTTATTTCCCCATAACAATGAACACCATTGATATATGTATTTTATCAGTTATTTTCGAAAATAGATAGTTAATTCTTAAGCAACATTTACAATACACAAAACGATACAATTTTGCTCAATATAACTTGCAAATCGAATCCTAGTACAAGTATAAATATTTTAAATTTCTCGATAAAAAAAAAAAAAAGCAAAGTCTCCATTTACCTATTTTTCAATTCTCCTCAGTATCAAACTGACATGAAAATTGAAAAATAACATCAAAACCCAGCTTTCCCTCAACTAAAATATACCCCCCCCCTTCCTCAGTCAAGAGAGCATTCGACCCCAAAACAAGAAAGGAATGGCGGTAGTGATAGAGGTGCCATTTGTCATCAGGACGTGCCACTGGCCTTTGAAGAAACGCGGCCAAAAAAGCTAAGAAAGAAGGTGGCATTCGGGCGTTCTGAAAAACCAAAAAGCCTAGAATCCCTCCACTAACTCAGTAGAGAAGTAGACTATTCAAGCCCTCCACGAGTTTGGGGCATTTTATAAATGCTTTGGTAGCATCTCGGCTAGAGTGATGAAAGAAAATGAGAAATGGTCATGGCTGTGGAATAAATTTAAATAATTTCATAGGGGTTTATGTGTTTTTCAAATGTTTCAAAACAAGAAAGACGTAGAAAAAGAATTTCATACCAACAAAAAAAATTGTTATGAACTGATTTGATTCTGGTTCTGATAATTTAACCATTTCATATGGTTATAAATAAGCGAATTTGATTAACAGTCAACTTTCAAAACCAGACGACAGCATTTAAAAGGAATTTTAATTAGACAGTTTTAAAAATAAATACTTTAAAAAAAAATCTTATACTGCTATGCATTCCACATACGTTCAGTCGAAAAGACAGATGATACTGCGGGTAGCTTCAAAGAAATACACATACATGCAAGTACACATATGTAGCGGGAGTGAAATGTAAGTGAGAAGGCAAAAATATATCTAGATAATATAACGTCTATGATGTGGGCTAGGTTAAATTCTTCAAAACTAGAGTAAAATAAAATTGTGTTCTCCCAATCTATTATTGAAATCTCATTCCGTAAAAGACAACAGAACACACACATATCAATGATGTACACGCTTGTTAGAACCAAGGGCTGAATAGCTATTTTATGCCATATGAAATAGCTGCCGAAAACATGGATCTTACGTGTCTAGAATTACCTATTTTATTCATACTTCTTAGTGATAATATTTGATTAAAAATAACATAAAGTAAATAGAAAATTTTACTTGATGAATGACATTGCTTTGGTTTAGGCGTATTTGGTGGTTCGTTTTTTGAAATAGTTCAATGGAATGATTCAAAGCTATTTCATTAATTAACACGCATGACTGAAAATTTTTGTTCACAAATATGAATGAGCAAAAGAGTATTCTCTTTACTTTATTAAATAATGATTTATAATTGCTTTTGTTAATACATAACAGTATAAGTTTTGACAAATTGATTTTATTAAATTTATTTTGCGTTTTTTTTTTTACATTTTCCAAATTGAGGCTATTTCGAATACATTTTTTGAGTAAAAAGGCAAAATAAATAAATTTAAACGAAAATGAAATAAAATAAAAATATAAATAAACTAGAAAGTTTTTAATTTTTGAAGGGATTTTTTTAAAAAAACCTAATATCAGAAATATCAACTAATTCTAAAGAGACTTTAGTAATAAGAAATTGTTTAGTTCCAAGACTTAAATGGTTTGAAATAAAATAAATATACAATCATACATTAAAACGAGATTACAATTAAATTAACAAGTAGCGGATGCGAGCCATTTCAAGCCAATGAATGACTTCATTCGGCATGAGGCTAACACACCTATGCATCTCCAATGCAAGCTAAAAATTTGTTATTTCTACAGATAACATGTGTAATTAATCAACCTTAGATAACAAAAGTAACAATCTAAGGTAGAAATTCTCGCATGTAAGAGAAATAACAAGAGTAGTGAATTTTGAAAACTATATATGTTCTTATTGTTTCGATAATGAGTCAAAATTGTAGAAGAAAATAAAAGGGTTTTTTAAAAAACAGAGCTTACGTTATTTCAGAATAATAACGATTTCCAGGTCCACCATATGCGACTTAGAAATATGTTCTCATGGTCTTCCCATTTTATTAATTCTGAAAACATACCATGAAATTTTGGGGAACTACATCCTATATATGAAAATTACTTATCAGATAAAAATACTTTTGACTTGAATCAAAGTCAAGAGTAGCCAAATGCTTTTCATTAGAACGTGGGACATATTCGGGTTAAAAAAAAAAAAAAATCGACAATTGCTCGAGCCTTTTTTCAAAATTTTATTTAACTATGCGTCATCAAAATGTTCCTAATTCATCTTTTTCAAGCATATTCAAATGAAAACATTAACAAATGATTAAATAAATAGGAAAAATGCTCTTTTAAAATTTAAGTTAGCTATATTGGTGCTAATAATAATTACTATACCAAAAGTATTTATTGTATTAACAAATACATAAAGACAACTATATTAATACGGTAACATTAGATAACATAGATATTTATTTATCTAATATTAACATATAAATACATATTTTTTCAGTTATTAATGTTTCACAATACATTTTCAATACCTGAAGTATACAACGAAAAATTCTTTATAGAGCTTGGATTTTTTTTTTTTTTTTGTCACGCAATATTTTTTCCACGTCTCTGTTTTGCGTCACTCTTAATTGAATTCATTTATAAAAAAAAAACACCTTTGATTGTTGACAACGATAATACATTCAATATTTCTGAATTTTATGTCGTTCAAATAGAGTAACATTAAACATTTCTATTATCTAATCTCAATTTTTTTTTTCGTTTTGCATAATTTATTTGTATTTTCTTTTAATTCGTTACTTCAGCCAATATTTTTTTTCTTTCCAACCATATCTAAAAAGGTGCAATACCGTATCACAAGGAGAGTCTTGTAACTTAAGTCCGATGAATGTTTAACATGTCATTCCACGATAATCGATTTTTAAACTTAAAGACATAAAGCAAAAATGTAACTTCTCTACAGAAATTTACCTAACGGTTAATGATCTCCACATCCTCTGTTCTACATCTTTAAATTTTTTTAAGAAAATCAGAAACTGTAATTTTGAAATGTTTGCAGCGTATTCTTTTGTATTTCATATGAAATAAAATTTGATTAAAAAATTAACAAAGGATAAATTGGATTTGACTGAAAATTTAAATTTTTGTAACTCAAATAAACGATATTTTCAATGTAATAAAAAATAATCTCGAGCATCAACTGTACAGAAAGCATATATTTTAAAAACAATGTTGTAATCCCAATTTTATGGAATTCATATTGTATGGTTTATGATTTGTATAATTAGAAAGAAAATGTGTTCACAGCACATAAGTAATTAAATGTTTGCCAGGAAAATTAAATAATTAAGTGCTGACTTTGCAAAACAAATATTTCTCTCAAGATGATTTAGAAAATTTCATCAAGCTTTATGTTCCATTATTTAACAAAATACGTTCAGTAAAGGATAAATACAAATTTTAAATTTAACTATACAAGTAAAAAACTTTCATTTTCAATTTTCTCTAATTCCTAAAACAATCATGTCTTTGTAATTTTCGTGCATTTTTAAAACATCGATTTATACACATAATTAATCGTTTTCTTAAATGATACAAGATTTTCCTTAAAATATTACTGATCTAAATAAGGACAAGATTATCATAAACTTCTCCAATATATGAATCTCTAGCGGCCTATCCGCTCAGCCAATCAAAATGAAATTTCAGATATTGCTATTGGAAGGCACACGCTCGAGATAGTGATGATTTAAAATAGAGCTCACACGGTTACACTAAAAAAATTTCAAAATTTTTGAATGGCAACCTCCACTTTCTTGCGCAAATTGATTATCGATTTAAGAACCATAAATGGCATTGGAACGATACACGGGTGATGCAAATATCCAGCATAAAACATTTGCAAAAAAAGAGCATCGTAAAGAACCAATGACAATATACAGAGGAGGCGCACATTGACGCATTTTGCATAATTCACAGGGATAAACAATAGAAGCACCAATCATAGAACACTATGTATAAAATATTGCTTTGTTTCTTCAATTATGAGTTCGAACGTGCCAACAAGATGACACTTATAAGGTGTCATCTTAATTGATAAAGCTGTTTTATCTCAACGGAAAAAAATCTGCAAGAAACAGTGAGCGTTTGTCGATGAAATCATAAGCTAAGAAGAGGCAAAGTTCTGTAAAAATTGTACGTGATTTGGTTAAAAAAAATGATGAAACTGGATGCACTTGCGATACACCGCAATCAGGATGACCATTTTTTTCCTGTTGAAGTTGTTAATACGATTACTGCAGGTCCCTTGCATACTGCAAGAAGAGTCCGCAATTTCGAAGTAACGAAAATCATAATTCTCAAGCTTCTGAGCTTTGTTCTGCGGATGTTTCTTGTAGAATCCAGCAAGCCCTGCAACCTGGAGATGAGCAGGCTTTGTGAGTTATTTCCTCATCAGATATGATGAAGATGGCAAGCTGCCACCACTGATATTTTGAACGGACGAGGCACATTTCTCCTGAACTGGAAAATTCCAATAACTGCATTCACTGGGTAGACGAAAATCATCACCATGCAGCACCTATGCCTTTACACGAAGCTTAAGAGACTGTGTGGCGCAGCATCGCAAGCATATTCATTCACGGTCCGTACTTCTTTGAAAAGTTCACTTCCACAGGTATAAAAACATATTACATTACAAGTACTCTGTATAAAACAATGTTGCAGAATTACGTAATTCTAGAACTGCAGCAGTGTCGATAATGATAATATATGAATGCAAGATGGTGCTCCTCTCCTCCACACGTCACCGCATGTGTTAGACAAGTGCTGCAACAGCACTTTTGTGATAGATTTGACTTAGCAGTTCAGTGGCCATCGCTATCCTCTGACCTTACCCCGATGAATTTCTGGTTCTGGAGTTATCTAAAATTTAAAATGTACACATGAAATCCACGAGATTTGTGAGAATTCAAAGATGCTATAAAACGTGAAATTGTACACATTCCTCCTGAGATGTTACGTTCTTCATTATTGTCAAAATCCCCCGCCTTTAATGTGTTACCACCTGTGAAGGTGGGCACGCTGAAAACTTGTATTCAAATTAAAGATTTTTTCACTCTCCCCTCTCTCTTGGTGTTGCAATTGGTTCTTTACGACGCTCTTCTTTCCAAATGTTTTTCGACGGTTTACGTTCAGCGCCATTTATGGTTTTTTTTAACGCTTTGATCAATTTGGGCAGGACAAAAGATGGTTGCAAGGGGGAGAGCGTGAGAGCTCTATAATTTTAAATTATCACAATCTCGAGAGGATACCTCCAAATAATATCTGAAATTTCATTACGATTGGTTGAGCGGATAAGCCGTTAGAGCTTCATATATCGAGGAAGTATTTTATGACCACACAGTAAATTAATAGATACATAATTTGATCATTAAAAATTTAAGTATACCAGATATTTAAGAAGCAGTTTCTAACCATATTTTAGTAGATACACACCGTGAATCAGTAGATACACACCGTAGATGAACACCGTGATCAATGAAAAATGTTCAACAGTTTAAAATTTATATACTTCTAAAATTATTCAGAAACAATTTTTAATTGTTCAATAACAAAAAGTACAATTAACTCTAAATAAAAATCAACCACTTTATTATTAATTTAGTATGTACTGTATTCATAGATTTGTATGATAGAACGTTCACATATAATGCCCGCTTTAAAGCATTTCCTTGAATATTTTGAGTCTTTTCACAAAGACTACTTTTTCAGTTTACAAAGCACCTACATTACAACAGTACGTACTAAACAAAATGAAATTCACACAAATACATGCACACAAAGCATTAATAATATTCTCATAAAAATTCTTTTATTAAGGAAATAAAATTAATGAATGACGAGGACAAGTATACACTTACCTTATTTTGAAACATGCTTTTCAGATTTCAAAATTGTATTTAATTTATAGTTCCCGGCGGTGGACTTAGCAAACGCCTTCCCCAGCGGTTTCCATAGTAACGCTTCATCCCCCTGGACCGAGTAAAAGAACAAACCAATATCCAGGCACCTTATCTAAGCCCATAACCCGTAAACAGGTATAAGTTGGGTAAGAATAAATTTCGAAATCCTCTCTTCTGATTTTTCATTTTAAAACAGCAAAAAGGAAAGGAAGAGATACATTTTCTATTACAGCATTGAATAAATGAGGGAGTCCTTTCTTCTGATTATAAATAAATATTAATATTTCGATTTAGATAACAAGTTAAAATTAAAATATTGAATTTTGTAAAAGAGAAATGTTGGCAATTATAAGGATTATATCTACTGGAATAGGATGTTATGGAAAGTAAATGTGTTTATGCAATGGGTGTTACACAATACAAATATTATACATAAAAATTTAAACATGCAAATTAAACAATATTTTTAAATTTATTACTCTATTAATGGAGATATCAAATTCAGTGAAACTATTCATAAAATAGCAAATTCAATAATTAACAGAAAGAGAATATTTATCAATTTTGTAAGCACATCAATTACTGAAAAAAATCAGTAGTTTCCAAAAGGAAAAAAAAAAAAAAAAAAAGTTCATATTCTGCATTACAGATAAAATTATAAATTGAGACATGGGTGTTTTTGTTTATTTGTTTCACAAAAGAATTGGCATAAATCCATATTTGTCAATTTTCTTAGACATAACATGGAAATAAAAAGGCAAGAGAGAAATATAATACCCCAACAACAGCATTAAGATCTGCAACAATGAGTACACATAAAAGAACCACAGAAAATTACATTTAAATTTAATCTAAAGGATCGATTAAGAACTTGATACAGAAACTATTTTTATCAGCATTATTTAATGTTAAGTGCCTAACCTTTAAATCGAATTAGATTAAGCGAGATTAAATTTTCTGTTTTTTCCCCTTCGTGCCACATTGCTTTCGCAGTTTTTCCTGGAAAAATTCCCATCGAAAATTCCCTCTCCAGTTTTTTCATGATTTCTAATTCCTTAATTATTCTAATCTATAATAAACGGTATCACTATAGTTAATAATTTATAATTGTATAACTAAAACAATTTCAATAACTTTAATTACAATCACGAAAAAGTACAATTACGTCTAATAATTCTAAAAATGTCGAAAACCACGAACATACAATACAAAACTTCTTTTAATATCCGAAAAGATTTAACAGACAAAATTGAAAAAGCACGTTTTGGAACTATATGTAGGAAGAATGATAACGATTGGAATAGATTTAAACGCATCAGTGATGGTTTCATGCTCTCAACAAAGTATAATACTTTGAAAGTTTTCAGTGTTTTGATTTCTATGCGAATGTGCAATGATTTTTTTAATTTTTCATGACATGAAAGGAATAATAATTTCGAAAAACCCATGTTTTTATTTTAAAAAATCATTCTATAAAGACGCGATAAGTATATTATAATTTTCTATAAAACTTCATACTGAAAAGATCAATACTACAATATTAGATTAATAATATACACAGTATAATAAAATAATATACACAGTATGCATGCAGATAATTATTGAATCTTCTTAATAAATGCGAATGCTTTTAATTATGAGGAAATATTAATAACAAAATTTCAATTAAATTATTGAACATAAAAGAAAAAAGAAAAGCAAATAAGATTAATGTACAAAGCGTGGTTTGTAGTTATAATAAATTATTTAAAATAGCGCATGTCAGTATTTTTAAGAAACATTGTATTCAAAACAGGTGTATTAAAAAATATGCAATCAAAATTTTTGTAAGTAAAGTAAATGAATCTAAGGAGCAGTAGTTCGATGCACTTACGAATATGTAGGCGATCCTAATGCGCATGTGTTAATCGAAAGGTGGACCATCGTTAAGTGAGAAAATGTAAGAGAGCGCCGTCGGATTTTCATTTTTTAAAAAAAAAAAAAAAAAAAAAAGCTACTGCACTTAAATTTTGGGCATCATTTCCACTTGACAATCACTAAGCTTTTACAAAATTTAATGCAATAGCGTTGCTCAAAGTCTGCTGGAGACTAACAGCCTCTGAAGGCAGCAAAAACTCAAGCACGAGTATTAGAAATGTCCTTTATGAACACATCGGTATTTGTGCTGAGTGTTTTCAACCCATGAATAAATATAATAATTCATTTCAATTATAATCTTGTATTCCATTGTATTTCTTGGTATGGTTGCCTTTAAAAAATGCAGAAGATTTTATCAACATAATGTTCTCAAACTAATATTGGGAAAAAAAAAAAAAAAAAAGTTGGGTGGGGGAAAAAAACACCACACACACAAAAGAATCTTTAATGAGTTGAAGTAAATGAATCTAATTTTAAAAAGTTGCAAGTTAAGCAATGAGAAATATTTAAATACTTTTATTTAAAACTAAAATAAAAAAAAAGTAAAAAATACCAAAAGAGGAATTTGCAAATAAGTGAAAATTTTTAGAAATAGAAAGAAAAACAGATATCTAAAAAAGCGTCAGTGCGGATTTGTCTCCCACCCCATTTTAATTAGCAGCACAAATAAGTTCCCTCAAAACAACAGTTAACAACCATGTCACAGCAGGGATTGTTCAGTAAAAGTTGGAATTCATAAATTACACTAATATTATAATGTGTTTGATGTAATATTTTTAACATTATAAAATTTAAGGGGAGGAGGAAATCTGTTTTTATACTCGTTTTGGTATTTTTAAATGGTTTTGATTGGTTTTATTAACGTCGCACTAGAAGCAACACGAATTGGCAACGTAGCTTACAATTTTGAGCCTCGGTCAAGCGACGAGGAAGACACCTGAGCCGGTACTGCCCTCTCCTAACTTCCATAACACGTCACGGGAGGACTTTGAACCTAGACAGATTCAACGTGCATCAGCTCCGGCTGCAAGGCGGATCTTTAGTGACATCAAGGCTCGAAACTATGACTCTACGAAAACCGTTAGCCGCGAGTCCGCAACCATGACCACTAGGCTACACCAGCCATCATATGAAAAATAATTAAAGTATGTAATCATATTTTGATTTCATTATGTATTGGCAGCACAATATATATTTCAATGCTCTATTCATTTTTGTTTTAATTTATTTCTTGGTAATCCGTGTATTCCATATTTAATCTCGCATGTTTTAATAATGTCAAACAAATTAATGATTCAATTTTAAAGAGGGGAAAAAAATCTTTTTCATTGTTACTGAATATTTTCGTACTTAAAATATACGTTAGAATAAGCTTACAATTTTTTTTTACGATCACAAAAACTACACATTAAATTTGTAGCATTTTTCTCGTAGCATTCTCCGAAATAGTCCTTTTCATAACATCATACTAAGAAAGCTTAAAGCTTACAAACGGGCATTCTTATCTTCTTAGAGCATGCTATCAAGATGGTTTTAAATAATGTTAAATACACAGGAATAAATGCAAATAATGAGATGAAACTCGCAAAAAAAAATATTACTTGTATGAAGAATCAGAAAAGAATAAAAATGTGATCAAAAATAAAAAGAATTTTTAATGAAATTAAAATTCATTCAAAACAACTGAGGCCGATTGTTAAGTTTGGATATAAAACGAGATATCATCCACTTATTCATTCAAAATAAAAAGTTTTGGAATAAAATTTAAAATGTAGAACCCAACATGATTTCACTGTCACATTATGAACAACACTTCGGTTCATAAAGACCGAACTCCCCCTCTCCATTCATTCCCATTTAGGCATACGAAAAGTGGCTACACACTAAAGAACTTTTACACCCAACTCTTTCCTTCTACGAAAAACCTTTAGAAGTCTGCAAGTGCAAGCTATAAATAGCGGTTTACTTTTATTTTCTGGGAGAATAACTTAGTTTCGGAACACACTACAGAGGTGAAGTTCGATCAGAGATGGTGATGGAGAAAGTCGAAAAGGAGATTGCTCAAGATGGATGAATGAGAAGTTGATCGAAATAAAGCGGCATAGTTTAAGAAATATAATAATAAAAGAATGCGAGGGGGTTGGAAAACCATTGCTATGCTCATTTTGATGGAAGATTGGGGGGGGGGGGGGGACAAAGCGTTGCTCGGAAACTACGGTTGTACATGCTTTTGTTCGGTGGTTAATTATATATATATATATTTACAAAAACAATTTATTCAAAACCTCACTAAACTGACAAAGAGGTCGGTATCACGTATGTAGACTTATGTGTAAAGGGAATTTGTGACCAACAGAAAAAGCAAATAGTAACAAACTTCAGAAAAATAAAAAGCATCCTTAATAACTTTCACAATTTTCATCGCGCAGCTAGAAAAAAATACTATACATATGAATGGATTAAATAACTTTAGTTCTAAAACAGAATTTTTCAATATAGATTTCATTTTTTTTCTTCCTCGTATCTAATTTCTCACCAAGAGAAAAGTCAAAATTTCATATTTTGAAAAAAATTGAATAAATGTAACACTTATGTTAAATGAGTGTCCGAAACATTTCATACCAACAATAAAAAAATGTTCTTAAATTCTAAAAACAAACTCGAAAACGGAAATATTAGTTTGAAAAATATGAATCATCAAATACAGTTAAAAAAAACCGGGAATTTTAATCCATCGAAAACATTCTTTTTCTCCATTCCTTCCAATAATTCAAGAATTATTTAGTTTTAAAATTGCGATTACACTCAGATATCACAGAGTCTTAGTGCTGTCTATTAATTTAGAAAAGTTAATTACCGATCTACTTATCACGCGTAGTTTTTTTTTTTTTTTAAAAAAAAAAGGTGAAAATATGAATAGTTTGCGCGAAGTAATCATATATAAAACCCTTTAAGGGTTTTCGTGAAACATCTTTGGAATTTACTACCGGATTCGAATGAAATTTCAAACATATGTTATTTAGACTTTTTTTTTTTCCTACCCAATTCTGCAAAATAAAATATTAAAAAGAATGGGATTTTATGATGGGAAAAATTCTGTTTCAAGAAGTTGATAAACTATGTCAATTACGTTGATTAATGAACTAATTCATAATTTAGCTCCTTTAGCACTGTCCAGCAGCGACGAAAACTGCAAAAGTTATTAAGGCTGAAACATTTTTTTTTTTTTGATGAATAGTATTTTCTTTCCTCGTACAAATTTAAAGAACAAATGAAATTACTTAGACAATCAAAACAGAGTAAAACTATATATAATGTCGGGTAAAATACATATATTTATTATTTATCATACCTACTAATTTATTTCTGAAAAAAAAAAGGGGGGGGGAAGGGGTTTTGGCATCTTGGTATACGAATAAAAAAAAAAAAAAATCCTCAAATCTCAGACTATAACATTCGACATAACTAGGTATTGTCTCACAGTAAATGACAAACTATCTTTTTCGACAAATAATGATGTATGAATAGAAATCTTTTAAATATGAATTAAAGCAGTACAGTGTTAATTCCAGAAAATGTTAAGAGGGTGGTCGGCCCCGTGCGCTATTTGAATTTCAAATGTGATGTAAAGAAAAAGCAGACAGTTTCTAACGCACAGATTACTCCGCATGCAGACTTGCTTTTTTTTTTTTTAAAAAAAAAATCTTAAAAATTAAATATTAATATGGAAATGAAAGAAAAAGTTTGAATACAAACAGAAAAAGAGATGTATATTTTATTTTACTTTCAATGGAATATTAATTTCTTCTACAGCACAAAAGTTAACCTATATACGCTAAGAGGGGGGGGATACAAAAACGACACCCATTATTCAACGCTTATAATATTACTATATAAAAACAACAACCCTAAAAAAATTTAAAAATTTATTTCATCACTTTGTTGTCATTATTATTTTCCAGTAAATGTATATAAGTTTTAACACTTGCATAAACTTAAAGATTAAGTTTAACACAATTTAAAACATTTAAAAAGTACATAAAAGTATTTTTTTTAATTTTTTTTTTTAAAAAATCAAAATGAATATAATTTCTTCAAGCCAATAAAATCTCAGCACAAATTTTACGATAACCACAAAAAGCATGATGCTTTTCCTTCAGTACCGAAATTTAACAGAAGAAGCTGCAAAACGGAGATAAATTTGCTCTGCTAAGAGCATCGTAAATAATTTCAACGATAAAGAAACGAATGGGAAAAAAATGGCAATGTGTATTTTTGATAAGATAAAACAATTTCAAAGGAAAATTCGATTAATACATTTTCTTGTGTGGAATATAAACAATATTTTCGTCAACACTACTAAGAGGTAAAGAATTTTTACTCATTAAGAAAGTCTTGAACGGATTAAATATGAATACTGATTTACGGTCGAATTCATATAGCTATCTGATCCGATACCACGAGCATGATAAGATATTTATTCTAAACATCTGCTACAATTTCAAAGCCAATAATTACATAATCACATACATGATTAGAAGAATAAATTTTTTTGTTGTTTATTCCTGAAAATTTTCCACCCATCCCAATCAAGGATTTTGTAAGAAAAGGAGGGAGTGAACGAGAAGGTAATTAGGTATATATATAAACAATGTTTACCAATACAAGTCTTTTGATTAAAAATATTATATTTGTATCCTTATTGAACCCATATAAACCATTTTTATACAGAATTTATCATTCGTGTAAAGGGTTAATTTACACAAATATGATAATTACTACAGTAAACACAAATTAATACTTCCTAAAAATATGCATCATCCTTCATATAATTTGTTTATAGCATCGATACCTTTTTTTTTTTTTTTTGTAATTTTTATCTAACTTTAATATAAATAAAATATATTCATTCCATAACTATAGGAAAATTTACAATTTTTTTTCTCCGCATTTTCCCCTCTCCCCACTTTACAAACGTGATGAAGCACGTTTTAAGTCCTTATCTGTTACAAGAAAGATATTTAAGGAGCAAAAACATGTAGGGGAGGGGGACTATATTTTGAAAAATGTTTTTTTTTATTATAATTTGTTTAATTTACCATGAAAATAACAAGTGACAATTACATTTATTCAATGTTATACATTAAATGATCAGAAGTATTTAGAAAATTCTCATTTCCAGTAGATAATAAAAACGTAAGATATATTTTCAAATTTTATTTTAAAGCTACTACAGTAATTTAAGACACACCAAAGCAGTCTTGAGACCAAATAATAATACGTTTTTGCAACAGTTACAGAATGTTCAACTTAATGTTTTTTTAAGTGATATGTACTCAATTCCATCTTGAATGAGGGTATCATAAGTAACAAACACACACATGTGAAAACTCTTCAGAAATTAAAAGAACAAAGAGAAATAAAATATAGTAAAAAAAAAAAAAAATCTTTAAGATTTTCCAAATTTATCAAATGTTTAAGTTTTTTTTTAATAATTCTAAACTGGAGTTTTGTTTCAGATTTGATAAAGAAAAGATAGTAATAGCTGAAAAAGAAAGCAACCTATACTTTAAAAAAAAAAAAAAAAAAAACATGAGGTTCGTTTGGTCGGGAATAAGACTAAGAGAAGTATTTTTTAGTTTAATCACACATACAAGGTTACATATAATAATCCTATATTAGATTATTAACTGACTAATGCACTGAAATGCAAATAAACTCTTTTAGATCACAAGGTAAGTTGCTCACACAGGCTCAATACAGAATTAACTATATATTATTAACACCCAACCACAAATAAATGAATATCAATTTTGAGGCTTTTTACAAGGCCATTGCATATGTGCAAAATCTGCGATTAGTAAAGTAAAGTCTGTTTACTGCATAAAAGTATTATGAAATAATAGAAGACAATCGAGTAAATGGGTTCCACGAATGTGAAAAAATTGTTACTCAGTGGATCAAAACATCACTTTTTACACAGATTTGCAACAAATCAAAATAATGATAATAAAATAGTATCAAGTTATTTCTTAAATTTGACTAGACTTTAAATTTAAGAACAGGAATTGTGAATATACGAGTACGTATTTCCAGAAAATTCAGAATATTACCTATAAATAACAATTTAGCAAGAAAGAAGTATAATTATTTTCCAAGTTTATTTTTTCTTTTTCTTCGGTAAATCTAAAAATTTAATACTTTACATATCCATTAATATTCATATTTTGATTTTATTTCATTTTTATACAAACACTTTAGTTGATACCAAATTTACTAAAGTAAAACATGCTATGCATAAATCAATGTCCAGACAAACAAATGATCTCACTTCAATATTATGTGTGATCTGCTCAACAAAACTTGCTTTGAAACTAAATACATGAATTCATAAAAAGGATGGCATGATGACAAACATGACTTGACTGGTATTTCATATTGAGTCTCTTTTGATTTATAAAAATAACCCAGTTATTATTCGACATTAATTATTTCCAAATTGAACAGCTCAATATTGTGTGTAGAGCTACATTTTCAGATTTACAAGGAAAGCAATTCAGCAAAACTTAAGAAAAATGAATTCTAAATGCAATTCGGATCCAATACATTTAAGTATTGTAACAAATGGAAATTATATTAAAAACACTTGAAATTAATTATCTACAAAAAAAGACTGAAACAGATCACAGATCATTGACAAATAAGCAAAAATAACTTATTAATATGCAGAACATAACAAAATTACAAACACACTATCTATAGAAACAAAGAAAGCACTTATTTGAAAAACTTGCCTGAACTGAAAATTGAGCGAGACAAACTGTTGGTAATTACATAATACTAAATTAAAAAAAAAAAAAAATCCTGTGCTACTTTCATGCATCTTTATTTTGTTCTACATCATTTTTCATTAATTTTATTTTTAACTGCACTTTTTTCTCTCATCTCTTTTTATTTTGTCTTACAATTTGGCAGAAAGATGAAAAAAATTACATACATATAAATAATGAAGTACGTCAAAAAGATTTCGAGAAACATTAAAATGAAAATTCTATTACATTTGATTAACTGGAGGAGAAACAAGTACATTATAAATGAATTTTTGAAGTTAATTCAAAAAATAAAGTTTAAATTTGCTCTTTACAAGAAAAAAGCGACAACAGTTAAAAAAAATAAAACCTTTTAAAGTATTTCTCAAAATTTTATATACTTTTGTGCAATCAAAATCGCAGCTATGAATCTTTTAATTGCATTATTCATCTATTGTCATTTTCCTAACTTGCATAAATTGTTAAAATTATGCAAAAGGAGATTGAATTAAATTTAGTATCTTAAACAACTTTTCAATTTTTAAGTACATATTTAAACAAAAACAGTGAAAAAACTTCCAAATAAATTATTTTAGGGAACCTAATAATGAATTTCGAAAATAATATAATTTTAAAAACGAATGAAACAACAATTATTTAGTCTTTTTTATAAAACACAAGTACACAAATGAAGAGAAAATACAGATAAGTTGGGCAACAGCTTTACACCAATATTTTTTTTTAAAAAAAACACAACAAAAATATCATGAGTACTACTAAAGAATCTTCAGTTTCACAAAATATTTACTTATTTTAAGAGTTTTCTTTATTCATTTATTTTCTTCTCTTCATTATTGTGAGGCAAGAACACAAACAAATAATTTTGTTAACAAATGTTTTTCCTACTGCACTCTTACAATAAGATATAATAATACGTACATCAACATTTTGAAACGATTCTCTAAGAATAAAAAGACATTTTTTGTCCAGCAAGTATTTTTACTTATTAAAATATAAGATCAAACATTTCTTACAAATGAACACTACACTAAGAAAAAAGTCAACAAATGAGCATAATAAAAATGGAATCATTTCCATCAGCTGGGTACAAATTTTATCAACATCGGATTTTTCAATTTGGAAAAAACATGACAAATCCAAAATATTGAAAATAAAACGAATAGTTTTTTAATTTATAAAAAAAAAAAAAAAAAACCATTTTATTTATAATTGATTTTTTTTGAAAAACTAAATAAATGCAATAACTGTTTCTTTTAATAGCTTTGGGGAGACAAAAGGTTTTAATATCATTTGGTTGTTTCTCTTCTCTATGTGAACTCATCTTGGTTGGATTCTAAGTAGTGGTGCACTGTTCTACAATGTTTTTTGTAATGCTATTATCCACTTTCTCACATCTGCTTGATTTTTTTTGTTCGTGCATCACATTTTTGAGCCTATAAAATGATACTTACGATTTCTTTGAAACATTTATAACACTTTCTCCTCTAATTTGGTATGCAATAATCATTCCAAGAATCAGAATATATGATAAAAAAATATCTGATCGATTCTAATACAATGATTCCATACTTGAATGAGAAAACATTTGCTAATCTGTAGACAGATTTCACCAAATATCTACTGTTGAAGAAGATTATGTTCTATATTGTTTTTCAATCTCATAAATGAACTCATTAAACTGCATCTCCTACTTTTTTTCCAAATCATAGATACAAATTTTGCATAAATAATTGTTTCAACCCACCACTGTGTTACCATTCATGCCTAATTACTTCTTGCACCAATTCATAGATTTTTTTTTGTTGCTCCAACCATAAATGAGTCTAGAAAATGTTGAAAAAGATAATCTTGAAATTTCAGACCATGTTCCCTTATGTGTGCTTCTTTTGTTTTGAAGGTAAAAAGATTATACCTAAATCGAATGCTGTGGAAAAGACCTTTTACTTGAAAAATATATTACAATTTATTCCACAGTTATAAGCAAGTACAAGTTTTTTTTTTGCATAATTAACTATAGTGAATTTGAATTCCAGTAAAACAAGCCCATAGGAAATGGTTATTATGTCAATGATAGTGATTGAAACAATGCAAGGTGATTTATTGCTGGTACTTCGACCATTGCAGCTATACCTAAAAATTCATAAATAGATACAAAGTATGTCATAAGAACATCTTATACACTAATTTGTCATGTCTAGTAATTCAAATTTCGAGATTGATAGACTGTTTATTAAAGTTACACTTACAAACAACACGAGAGCTGTTGGAGACAAACCTCGTAATTTTGAACCTCTGTCAAGTGACAAAGACGACATCTGAAATAGCATCCTCTTCAAACTTCATACTACACCAATGAGAGGATTTGAAGCTTTAAAAGATTCAATGTTCATCAGTCCCATTATAAGATGGATTTTTAGTGGCCACGGGATTAGAGCACACAACTCATATAGAAGGCCAGCTCCAAGCTTGTGACTATGAGAATTCGTCTATTAGAGTCTTAAAATATGGATAGCATAATAATTTTTTAACATTTTAAGAGAATTACTTCTTTTCTAAACTTTTGTAACTAAATGAACAAAGTCACTTTTTTTTATTAAAAAAATATCTCATCTTTAAAAACCATTTTTTAAACCTTATCAAAGCTAAACTAAAAAAAAGTTACAAATAATTTGAAACAGAAAAAAATGGATACTATCTTAAAGTGTGGTCAAATTATGAGGTGCACCCATAAATAAACAGACATGGTTTCATAAAAAGGTTTAAAAAAAAAAAAACCATATGTTAAAATAAATTTATCTCCTTCAAAATAATTACTAGGAATCTATACAATTTTTCCAACATTTCTTCAGATAATCAAAACACTGTTCATAGCTATGATGTCCACTTTGTATTCCGATTGAGGTTCAAAATTAAGAAGTATTTTGACTGTAGTTAACAGAGCTTTTGCATCAAGCAAACATAGGCAGCCAAAAAAATGCTAAATAAAGTTTCAATGCCATGCATTCACTAAATTTTATTAACTGGTATTAGAAGTAAAAAAAAAAAAAAAATGGTATAAGAAAAAGGTACAAAAAAAAAGATGTCCCACATTTGTTTCTTAAACAGATTTTTCATCAAGGAACAAGGCCATCATATCTATTAACTTGAAACTAGCTTTAAATGTGTAGTATGAAAAATGAAACTATTTGGATTAATAATGTTCATTTAATAGATGATACATCACCATTTGTCATTATCTGACATTTCTGATGAAAAATTTTTTTTAAAAAAAAAAAATAAATAAAGGGGATGGTTGGTTATTTTTATTAACGTTCCACTCGAAGCAACACGAGGGCTACTGGCGGCAGCCTCAGTAATTTAGAACCTCGGTCAAGTGACATGGACAACACCTGAGCTGACACCTTCCTCTTAACTTCTACACTACACCAACAGGAGGACTTTGAGCCTTGACAGATTTAACATGTATCAAGCCCTGGCTACACGGCGGGTCTTTAGTAGCATCAAGGCTCAAACTGGAGAAAACTGCCTGTCGATAGTCAGAGAACATGACCTATAGGCATAGGAAAAGGAAGGAGAAATGCTTTTCTCATGTAGGCAAAAAAACACAAAGAGTGGACATAAAATTATTTAAAGATTGTTTTACAATGAATTCTAACTTTATCTTTAAGCCTCGAGTGGGCTATAGAATATGTTCTTCCAAAACTCGATTTTTTTAAAATTGATAATAGCATTAGGGGACTGCAAAATAAATTTATTTGGTTCATGATTTAGAAATGTATATTATTTCTTTAAAATATGGGCCAGCTTTATCTTTTATTTTGTTCAAAAGGTGATAAAAATATAGAGATCCTTGTGACTATGCTATTTTATTTTTCATAAAATTTTGATGATGCTCAATATGTCTTTTACCAATAATAGCCAAATTTATTCCTGATGGAGCCCATTGTCATACTGAAAGTCCCACTAAAACTATATTCTTTCCTGCATCTGGATAATTCATAAGAATGCAGTATATTAATCACTTTCAGAAGTAAATATTACAAATATCATTGTATTTCCACACATGACAGCAAGCAATCAAATTGGCTTTTTATTTACATCTAATACATTGATTTTTATGCATTAATGAATTATTCTCATTAAGAGATTGGTGTAAATGTTTTGATCCTTGAACACCACAGACTCTTTTCCCCCCCTCATATACTCAGACTCCCCGTTAAGACGAGGTTCGTAAATATGCGAATCCACTTAACTCATGACTTTATTATGGCTTACTTTTAATGAGATTCAGATTCATCTTTTACTTGAATGATATTAGGACTTTCTGTTAAGAGAAGACATTAATACTTTTTCATTTTTCTATATCATGGGATAAACACAACATGGATTTTCAATTTGTAAAGGCAAACTTATATTCCAAATGATAAATTAAAAACAAGAGAAAGAAATAAGTGAAATGGAACTTGCACATAAAAAAATGAGCAAAAAAAGAAGCACATGGGTAGAATAATAATCTTTCAAAAAACTAGACATAAATGAAATAAATTAACAAAAGAGATGTACGAGGAGAAACATTAAAAAGCATCCAAAAGTAGACCAGAGAGATTTGAGCTGAAAGGATAATTACTAGAAGACACATGGCAATGAAGCAAAAGCTGAAAAGAAGGTAACAAAGATTCAAGCAACATAGTGAACTTTAACAAGAAAAAATCAGAGCATTAGAGTTTTAAAAGGAGCCAATGATCATAAAACCAGATTGCTATCCCTATCCGTGCAAAGAGATGACAAGTAAAGAGAATGATACTAAGAAAATAAAAAGAGTGAAGAAAAGTCCATTCTCTGAATGCCTGAAGCAAAAGGGGAAGATGACAAAGGGTTGGAAATCATCTGACTGTATAGTGCAGATAGTGATTTTTGTCACAAAAAAAGAGAAAATATAAATCTGACTAAGCAGAGATAAACTACAGGTTGTCTATGAGACATTCTTGAGAGATTGGGACTAGGAATGGGTTGACTATTGTAATATTTATTTACCTTTTTTGGTTTTGAATGTTTGGATTGGATATGAATCATTTCTTGGAAAGGATAGGTTGCAGTTTGGATTCTCTTTGCAAGAGATTATTTTCAAGATCTCGCAGTCAGTGAGATAATCTATTCAGAAACTCATACTTATTGGTCAAATTTTAAGACAAATAAAAAGTTTTTGCTTGTTTAAATGATTTTTATAAGAATTAAAAATAATGTGGAAAGAGTGTAAACATAATGTAGAAAATTTGGTACTTTTCCATTATACTGGCGCAAATCTTGCCAAGTAGATTTTATTGACGACAACACACAGTAAACACATATTCCGTTTGGCACCGGGTGTATCATTTTTAGCAACTTTATTGCCTGTGCCAGTATAATGGAAAAGTACTTAAAATTTATATTAATAAAGCAACTTGCAGTTTAGTAACCATAGACTTCAACTACTACAAGTTAACACGGTCTCCTACTGTGTGTATATATATATTTTGAAAGAGGATAAGGCACAATTAATATTAAACACGAACTTCTCATTTTTACTTATTGAAAGTTATTTTGAAATTTTTATACGAATTAAAAATATCGTAAAAAATTATGTTGGAATATTCTTAAAGTCTCTTCATGATAACAAAATTAAAAATTCTTATTAATGATTAATTGAACATATCAATTAGTTAAGAATAAAGTTGAAAAAAAATGTAAGAAACACAAAATTGCACATGGAAAATATTATGTTCAACTCCAGAAAAATTCTAAAATAGAGAACATTTTTAAATTTCTTCTACTTTTTTATTTAATATATCAATTACTGTAAGTATACATATATATCTACAAAAAGGCTCTGGCACTTACACTTTTGAAATCAATTGCAGTCCATAACATTAAATTTATGAGTTTAATAATAGCAATACTAGCGATTTAGTTATGAAAAGATCTAACTTAGTATAATAGTATGCATAATATCATAATCCTTCAAAAATAATACTAAAGAAATTCTGTCAAGGTCATTATGACCAGAAAATATGCTTTCTCCACAAATAAATTTAAAACAAAAACATTCATTTAAGATTAAAAGGCAGAGTTACATACTTCTCCCTATTCATATTTTAATTATTGTTAAGAAGCAAAGGAAGCATGAAATAGAAGGCACAATTTCATTAGTATGGCACTGTTTATTGCCATGAATAAGAATATGATATAAGATGAGATCAAAAGGAAAAATACAAAAATATAGGAGTTCAAAAATAAATATCATAATCACAAGTCAAGTTATTTTGCATGGTTTGCAACCATCTTTAGCACATGTTAATTACTGGCACCACTTTCATGGAATTGTACAAAAAACAAATAATAGTTAAAAATGACTTCATTAAAATTTTGTTAATTAAAATTTAAGTGAACAAATTTATGCTATTACATGATGTAACGTATTTCTTTAAATTTTTGCCACTGGAATTTACATGCAACTTTTTAATAATACTTAAATCTAATTACAATATTATTAAATGTATTTAAATTTTTTTAAAAAAAAATCATAAGTTTCTTTAAGGACCTATTGCATAATTGCAGCTTTTATTATTTTTAAATTATACATACAGCAGACAAATACCTATTTTAAATCTTTTTTTTTTTTCAAAAAAAAATTACCGATTTGATTTAAAATATGTGTATAAAACAGATCATTTGTTTCAAATGATCACAACATATACTTGAAAAGTTTTGTCAGAGCATGTATCATAATTATATAGTAACATTAAAGTTACATACATCTATTTTCTGGATATATTTTGCATTACTGCTATCATTATAAGTAAAATATGATGCTTAGATATAGTTTAATAGACAGTTTCAACAAAAGCTCATTTTGATTTCAATTATTTAACTAACTACTAAAGCAATTTTGTAAAAATCAAATTTTAAAACTATTCAACATCTTTTTATGAAATAAGTTTTAAACCTATGTGTAACATACTGAAAGTACAAGAAAGGTAAAACACATACCTGAGGTAAATTTGCTTGTAACTGCCGTTGGAGAGAATCTCTTTCTCTTTCAACCTCCCCTAACTTAGACTGTATTTCTTGCATACTCTCTTGAGTTTCCCTCAAGTTTTCCATGAGTTTATCTCTTTCATCCAACATGTTGACCATGAGCTGCTCAAAGTTGGATTCATCATTATTAAATTGTCCACTTCTTTGAGAAATGCTGTCCTCCGAAATGGTGGGCATCACATCACACATCATGTTCCACATTTTTGCTTAGTAAACTGATATCTTAATTTTAAAAAAGTGCGAAAATCAATAAATATAGTATGTAAATTTCATATCCTACAGCAAATGGACCACTTTGAAAATCCAACCTAATATAAATCGTTATTATAAAAGACTTTTGGAATATACAAAATTATCATGGACTATTCTAGTGACAGAATTAATACACTTATAATGCACACACACACAATTGAAACTGCAATTTTGGGCGGTGATGGAGCAGTAGAAGAGGGTGTAGAAAAACTTTTCCATTAGATCACTTTAAATACTGTTTTCCATCACTGCACATGGAAACACTACATGCATTTTTTTTAAAAAATTTATTTGAACAGGCTTTGTAATATACAAAGCACATGATACATACAATTTAACATGACTTTTTCCTAAGTTACGCATGAGTTCTAGCATTAAATCACAATTACGGAAACCATATACAC
This sequence comes from Nephila pilipes, assembly GCA_019974015.1. Lineage (NCBI taxonomy): Eukaryota > Metazoa > Arthropoda > Arachnida > Araneae > Nephilidae > Nephila > Nephila pilipes. The sequence goes on along the minus strand of BMAW01132781.1, from coordinate 325,952 downwards.
CGCTCCCACAACACTCGCCCAAACACTGAGTGCCCAAGCCACCATTTTTAGTTGAGCTGCCAAAAGTTTCCCATGATTCAACAATAGCCTTAAACTCATGTCGTTTTTCAAAGGAACTGTCAAACTGTTGAAAAGCTTCCAAATAATTAATGTCGTAATATGTTTGGGACTTGAACTACTGTGCTTCTGTATAAATTAATATTATTGTAATATTTTGATAAATTAAAGAATAAGATGCTTCGATTAAAAATATCCGGGGGGAAAAAATGCCGTAAGCTATAACTAAGCCTCTTGCTTGCTCATTAGAAGTATCAAATTGTGACGTCAAATCCCATCCTACAGTAGCTTCCTGACATGACTGATCGCCAAATAACATAATATCTATGAAGCAGAGTTTAGACAGTTGAATTCTAGACAAAAAAAAAATCCGTACCAACAAAATACTATAGAGTTTCCACCTAAACACAGGTAGTTAATCTATTTGTCTGAAAAACAAGCAGTAATTGACGAAAAAAGTTACTTACTGCATTTAAAAATAGATTTGACAAGTTCAGATTTTTCGCTTACGAAGGTTTTTGAATCTTATAGAAACCAAATTTGTCCGAGACTTCTTTTTTGACTTTGATAATGCATGAAGTTTGCAATCACTGACCATATTCAAGAATATTTAACTCTCTTCTTCTCCCTCAATTTTATATCCTTTTTATCTTTTGAGAAGTAAGCAAATTTTTCATTAACTCTTGCTGCTTTAAACAGAATTCTTCAAACTATTTTTGTTTCAGTTATTTCAGTAATTCAAATAAAATTTTAGTGGTCTGGACTTTATTTTATAATAATATTCTAAATTATAAGAAATTATCCTAGAGCAAATACCGAAGGAAATATAAACTGCTGTTTGTAGAAAATGCAACACCATGAAGGAATCATCAGAATCAAATGAAATTCGCAGCAAATGTCAATTATAGGATATTATGCAAATTAATAAAGTTTCAGAGCCATCGCGCGTGCGCGGCGCGCGCAGCGCCCTCTGAATTGATGCTGAAAGCGTATAAATAAAGTGCTGTAGCGGGACGTTGAAAAAAGTCTATGATTATTTGTTAGTGGCAAACGTTTAGTGAGACCTGAGTATGCCTCCACGACGGAAGAATAAGAAATTCAAGCAACTTACGGAGTTTGAACGAGGGAGGATAATCGGCCTTCGAGAAGGAGGATTTTCCTATCGCGCAATAGCAGCTCGTATGCAGCGGAACAGTTCCACAGTGATGCGAGTTTGGAAGCAGTGGACCGACGAGCACCGAACAACTCGAAAAACAGGCACTGGACGACAGAAGGTGACGTCAGAGCGCGATGATCGACACCTGCTCCGCATGGCGGTGAATGATCGCACAGCTTCCTCCAGGCAGCTGGCAGCACGTTGGTCTACTGCTACAGGTGTACAATTGTCGGCTTCGTCAATTCGTCGTCGTCTGCTGCGCCGTGGATTGCGTGCAAGGGTGCCTTTATACAGGATTCCCCTCACGGCGAATCATCGACGGCTGCGTCGGTAGTGGGCTCTTGAGCACAGAGACAGGCGAGCTGATTGGCACCAAGTTGTCTTTTCAGATGAATCACGCTTCAATTTGTGGACCCATGATGGCCGTGTTCGTGTTAGACGTTATGCCGGTCAACGCTGCCTTCCTGAGTGTATTATTGAACGACATAGTGGTCGAACACCCGGAGTTATGGTCTGGGGTGCGATTTCGTATCATGGACGATCCAATTTGATACGAATTGAGGGTAATCTCAATAGCAACAGGTACGTCCGTGAAGTGCTACAGCCCGAAGTCGTTCCTTTCCTTCAAGGCATCCCTGGAGCTATCTTTCAGCAGGATAATGCACGCCCACATGTTGCGCGGACTGTTCGAGACTTCTGTTCAGCACAACGCATGCAACTTCTTCCTTGGCCTGCTTATTCACCGGATATGTCGCCTATTGAGCACGTGTGGGATATGGTTGGTCGGCGTCTCGCTCGTGATCCGCGTCCTGCAGTTTCCAAAGACGAACTTTGGTTGCGCATACAAGCGATATGGAATTCTCTTCCTCAAGCAGATATTCAACATCTGTTTGACTCCATGCCACGTCGTATAGCAGCACTTATTGCAGCGCATGGTGGCTGCACCAAATACTGATTTCGGACGCTTAACTTGTTTCTTTTGTTTTGAAAATTTCATCATTTATTTGTATCAGTACAAGTCGTTTCTGCATTAAATTTCATTTGATTCTGATGATTCTTTCATGGTGTTGCATTTTCTACAAACAGCAGTATACAAAAAAAAAGATATTCTGCTGAAGAATTCTCCAATAAGAACTTGGCAGAATGACGTACTATAACAGCAAAATTCCAAAACCCCGCTATAGTTTACATAAGAATATTCATTTAAATTATATCAAAAAAAATTTCATATATTTTTTTTAAAATTAATTATCGATACTTGAGTCTACAGAAAACCACTCGATCACTGCCCGAATAATATCCGACTGCTATCGTGCCTCAAAACTGGAATAAAGTATCCCAGACCAGAAGTGGCCCAGGTGTTTTTACCACTTTAGGCAAAGCGAAAAAATGTACCCCCTCAAAGCTTCAGAAAAACTTTAAAAAAACAGGATTATAAAAAAACACGTTAATCAGAAAAATGACATAATTAAATTAAACCAATATTGCTAATACAGATTTACAGAAAGTTCTTTTACAGGGATTACATTTTTAACAAGCTATCGAGAACGATCTTGCAACTTAAAACTGATATCTACTATATTCAGACATTTACAGGGACATTTACAGAGATTATGACATTTCCTACCGAATATCGAGCAAAAGCAGCTAAACGAGCAGATTTAGTGACGTCAGTGCTTTCCTCAAGACATAGAGGAGTTAATGTCAATTTCTTGTTGATCTGCTACATTTCCTGCCAGTTTTAAGATTCTTTCTTTTATTGTGTTTTTAGATAGAAGAGTACCTTTGATGCGTTGAATTATCTTATTTTTCATTTTCGAAATCATCAAAAAGTGAGGACGCGCACGCAAACCAATAAATAAATAACTACTCTTCAAAAACTCTCCCTTTTTGAAAAAGTTTACTATGCCGAGCAATGACATTTGCAGCCGAGTAACTTGCCGCGCTCGTATGACATTTTTTGCCGTCATATTTAATTATAGACGTCGTTTCTTTATTTCCGTCTTTCATTGCACTTGCAATTAATTCCTTTTGTTCTGGTTTGCTTTTTTGACTAACGAATTTATGATTTGTTTCAAAATGTCGTTTTACAGACGATGTTCTACATATCACTGTTCCAGAACATAAAACATACACCGCTTTGTCGCCTTTACTAATCATGCCACATTTCTCAGTCCACCAAGTTTGAAATTCTCTGATACACTTACTATCTTGCACTTTTTTTTTTACTGAACTAGCCATATTAAATAACAGTTAAAAATCGTAAATATAACACAAATAAACTTTAAAATATAGTTGTGTCAACGAAATGGACTACTATGCTTTGCACAAACAAACTATGCGTCATTAGCAATTGTAGTTCACGGTGTAACTACAATAGCAAACTTCGCTTCCTACCCGCCGCCCCTCCCTCACATTCGTTCGTAATATGCTTCATGGTGAACTTTGTGATCGATGGCGTGCCCAAAATATTGTATCGCGTGCCATTGGTTCGCCATCCCTGCCCTAGGCAGTCATTTAACTTACCTACCGTCTAGGATTGGCCCTGTCTGGTCAATACTGTAGTAAAAGTGCTATTTAGATGTTCATACGTCTTGTTGTCGGGAGCAATGGGAATGACGATTCATTGTATGATGACCATTCATTCATCATTTTCTTACATGCCGTATTTGACAGGGCTTTGTTGTCGTTGCATTAACTGAGACGAAAGTTATCATTCAGATCAGTCAGAAGCGCTTCTGGAGTGGCTACTGTGCCACAGATTGTTTGCTTGTGCATCTCCCTTCCAACAGTACTGATTGATATGGGAGCTTAAGCTCTGAGGTTATTTTGAATGAAATCGTCTCTTTTTTTATTCCATAATGCATTTCAACATTCAAAGGTCTCTTTGAGCCATCTTTTTCTTTCGTCCAAGTTGTGCTAGGCAGAAACTGTTTTTACTTATAATAGGTATGCTATTGTGAGATCTGTTTCTTGTTAGACCAAATATTAACCAGATTTGTCATTAAGTAAAAAGTTTATTTAAAATTCAATTGTAAACTTTCGAAACTCGAAATCATTCTTATTTCTCTTTTCCTCTTGGAGCCCTCCTCTGTTAAATTATTTTGGCAACTCTCTCGACCCATCTCTCAGCGAGTGAATACCACTACTAGTCTTTAATACTATCCGGAGCCAGATATTATAGCGGTCACAACTTTTAATGCCATTGCTTGAAACGCTTCTACAAAGTTGCGGTTGCAAATGCTTAGCTAGAGGCACTATCTGCAAATATTCATACACTGTGAATTCACATATTCTGCATCATACAAAAAATACCACCAAGCCCGTAACTTGATGATAGATAGCTAAAAGACGAATAATGTATTTTTTAAGCTATTTGCTCTAAAATATTCTGATTGTTACAGTTTTTTTCAATGATAGATGTGGGGAGATTTAATTTAATAACTGATTACTAATTCTGTTCCATAAAATGTTGTACTAATGGTCAAATATACCATAAGAAATTATTGTATATATTATTCAAATCAATCCATGTACAGAATATTTCTAAAGGCAGTATCTATCTTTTATCTAAGTATTATACGTACATGTAAGAACGGTTAATCCTATGTTAGTTTATTATGTTCTTTTTGTTATGTCACTAGACTCGATCCATGTAAATGTTAAATTATTCTGATTTCGCATTTCAAATTATCTTCTACGTACAAAATGTTATTCACGTTAAATAAATAACGTAAAGATACTTTTTCCATGAAAAATCGAAGGACAGGTAATATTAATACTCCTTTCAGCTGAGTTATAATGAGCTTTATAGACAGGAGAATAAGACTGTGAAAAGGTTTTGTATCGAAAATTACAGATATATTTGAAATTGTTTCTTTTGCAAAACCATGAAATAAACTATCTTAGTTAAACTACTGATATGCGGTGCCCCACGATCATCATACAGCTTTTGATAATTTTGGACTATTCCTGATTCCAGAACCCACAGCGGGTCATTGAATATTAATGCTCCGGGAGGATCGCCAAATCAAGCAGAAGAAAGGGCACTTAAAATCTCTTTTTGGAACTCTTTTTTCCTCCTGAGTGACACTTTTGATAAATGCGTTCTCCAAGTTCTACAAAATCTCATCGGACACTTACTTATCATTCAATAAACAAGTGTGTAGTAAAAATGGCTATGATATCATGGCGAGGCACAATGTTCATCTACCCTCCTTCAGGTTCGTAAATATTTAGAAAAGGATAATCGTTTAATTTAATTCATTAATTTAATAAATTTATAGTTGACCCAAATACTCTTGTGATTTATAGATATGTAAATAAATTAATTTTAGTTTTCATTTAATTTTTTTAGATTTATTTTTGTAAGTTAATTTTATTTATCTCTTTATGATCACCCTACTATACAAATCATATGACCTTTTACAATTTCTACTTACAAGTAATTTCTTATTCGGAGTTTTTAAGACAATAATTAATCGGGGAGAGAGGAGCTTCCGTATTACTATGTATAATAAATTTTAAAAACAAGATAGAATACATTAATTTTTCGCAATGTTTGGAATTGATGGATTAATTTCTAATTGTATTTTCTGTGAAGGTCTATGATATTTTTTTTTATCTCAGAACTCTAAAAAGTTAAACTATAATTATGGACAGTAGTCAAGCCTGATATATATGACATGTGTATGATTAAACTTTTTAAATCTTCTATTTGGTTCAGTAATTCCACGTCTTTCTAATTTTTCATCCTTCCTTTGTGGTGTTACAGTCAATATCTGAGGCTAAAAAATTGATGAAATGATGAGCACAAATTGTGTAATACGAAATTATCTATTTGAATGTATTTGAATTGAATCTACTCTGTTTCAGGAGAATTTATTAACCCAGCAGAAATAATTTTGAACTCTCGGTAAAGTTAACTTATATATATATATATATATATATATATATATATATATATATATATATATATATATTAAAATCTTGATAATTATCTTTTGAAATGTTCAGTAAAATTTTCTTTCACAGTTAAGAGTTTCTTTCACAGAGTCGGATTGCATGAAAAGAACTGAACTGAAGAAAGAACCACTGCTTCTAGATAAAAATGCAAATCTTGTACGACAAGTACATAAGTGTACACGTGTGTGTAGGCGGAGCCAGCAGAAAAACAGGCTTTATAAGCGCGTGGAGGGTAAGACTAATTTCGTTCGCTAGCACACCTCGGTGAATTTCTTGGTATTATCTTGGATCAATCGGTTTAATTCACATCGGAATAGTAAAACTGAGTAACCACCAACGTTTAGATGATGGAATGAGGTTGTGAATTGTGGGTAGGCTAGAGGCAGGTCAATCACAAATCCAGATATTCAGAGAGTTTAATTTAACGCCTAGCGTCGTGTGTAAACTATGGAAACAGTTGCAGGATACTGGATTAATCGAGAGAAAGCCTAGGCAAGAACATCCAAAAGCCACAATGGCCAGAGAAGATCGTCATTTATCCATTTTAGCGAGGCGTAACAGTGGGGCTACGGCTTCTCAGCTCTCTCGGGACCTGTATGCAGCCACAGGAATCCATGTAACTAGGGTGACTGTTTCCAAAAGACTGAATGAGAGAGGGTTGTTTGCCAGAAGACCGGCTGTTTGCATTCCGCTCAAGTTTACGAACTGGAGAGTCCGATTAGCATGGGGCAGGCAGCATAGTGATTGGAGTACGGAGCAATGGGTGACCGTTCTGTTCACCGACGAGTCTAGTTTTAGCTTAAACACCGATTGTCACGGTACTTTTATATGGAGAGCGCCAGGGATCCGCTACCTGCCCTCCAATGTCCTCGAAATCGACTATATCGGTGTAATGATCTGAGCAGGCATCATGTTGGATGGCCGCACACCTCTCCACGTCTTTGACAGAGGTTTTGTGACTGGTGTGAGGTATAGATATGAGGTCTTGGAGCACTATGTTTGCTTTTCCGGGGTGCAGTGGGCCTCGAGTTCATCTTAATGGACGATAACGCGATGCCACATAGAGCTCTTCTGGTCGACTAATTTCTCGAGAGTGAGGATATTCGCCGAATGTATTGACCAGCTTTACTCCAGACCTCAATCCTATAGAGAATGTCTGGGACGCTCTGGGGAGGGCAATTGCAACTCGCAACCTCCCTCCGAGAACCATCCAAGAATTGAAAACAGCGTTGGTGAATGAGTGGGACCAATTGCCACAGACATTGATAAACTGCCTTATTTCCAGTATGACATCACGCTGTGAGGCGTGTACAGCTGTAAGAGGGGACCATACCCCATATTAACCCATTTCTTTTGTGTATTCTGCAACCGTTGTTTCAGACCTTCAGACTCCCATGAGTGTTACGTACAAACATGTGTGTCTATTATAACTGTTGAGTGTTTATTTTGTTTGTATTATATTAACCTATGTTCACACCAAATTTTATTAAAATCTCTCCAGTAGTTCTGGAGATCGTAGATAAAATATGAAAATTCTCTTAATTTCTTACACCAGTGTATATATATATATATATATATATATATAGATGGAGAACAAAATAATACGAACACCTGTGAAAAAGTATGACATATTTCACACCTGCAGTACAGTTGCGCCACCTGCAATAGAAGTCTACCATCTAGTGAGCGTGAAGAGGAAGGTATGAGTCTCTCAACCGCAGTCGCCTGCGTTGCATGCATCTATCGAACTGTCTGTGATAAGTTGAAATGTCAGACTTGTCAGAGTTCCAAAGTGGAATGGTTGTTGGAGCGCGTTTAAGTGGAGCATCGGTTTCGGAAGCAGCAAATCTTTGGGGGTATGTAAGGAGTACGGTATCAGCCATTTTGACAGCGTGTACGAAAGAGGGTAAGACGACGTGTTCAAAGCACAACAATGGCCAAAAGTCAAAGCTTTCTGATAGGGATAGACGGATCTTGAAGCGCTTAGTAGCCCGAAAGCACAAGCAATCGTTATCCGAGATAACATTCGAAATGAACAGTCATCTCCAGGATCCCGTTTCAACAAAAACTGTCAAAAGAGAACTTCATGCTGCGAACATTTATGGCAGAATGGCAATTCGTAAGCTCTTGGTGACAGCAAATAATGCTTTCAAGTGGCGCCAATGGTGCAGAAATCACAAAAGCTGGTCCTCACAACATTGATAACAGGTAACATGGTCAGATGATTTGTCATTCATCCCATTTCAGACAACCGGATGCGTTTATGTCTGGAGAACGCTCAGAGAAACGTTTAATCCTGAATGCCTCTTGCCGACTGTGAAGCATGGGGGGGGACTCCATTACGGTATGAGGTGGGATATCTTGGCGCAGTCTTGGACCACTAGTTATTCTGCATGGGAGAATCAAATCTAATCACAATCTTAGAATTCTAGGGGATCATGTTCATCCTTTAGTCCAGACTGTATTCCCTGAAGAGCGACCGCTTTTTCAAGACGACAACGCCCCTATCCACACTGCTAGGCGTGTTCAAACATGGTTCCTAGAGCATGACGATGAAGTTGAACATCTCGCCTGGCCCCCTCAGTCTCTGGACTTGAATATTATTGAACACTTATGGGAAAATTTGGATTCCAAACTTCATTCCCGATTTCCACCTCCATTCAGTCTTTCGGAATTAGAGACCGTTCTGCAGGAGAAATGGCTTAATATTCCTTTAAATGTAGTCAATGGCTTTTATTCCTTTATTCTTTTAATTCTATCCCACGTCGCATTAAATCTGTACTTCAGTCAAAGGGTGGTCCAACCCCCTATTAATAAAGATTTTTCATCGTTTTACAGGTGTTCGTATTATTTTGTCCTCTATCTGTATATATATATATATATATATATATATAGTTATTTAGAAGAAACACCCGATCATAAAGGGCGCTGCCTCTGTTAGTGAAGGGAGCACACTCTCGAAGGAGAGACGACTGGAGTCATGAAAGCAAGGAAAACGACTTTGCTGATGTCTTGTAATCATAAAGACGATTTGTGATTTTGGATGCTAAAGACAATAGTAAATAATGACTTTTGTTTGAAATGTTAGCGTGAAATATCTTGTCCAGTGTGTGCAATAATTTTAATGGTAAACGTTAAAATTAAATGTTTTTAATACTCAAGATTTGATTTTTTAATAGAATAATTAGTAACATCGGCCGTTCCATATATACATTTAGAGGCCTAAAGAGACTCCACTGGTTTTTCGGAGTCTAGGGGTGGTGGTCATATTGCCGGATTACATGGTGATTTCGATTTTTGTCCTAGTCCATAGATGAAGCAGTATTTTCAATTATTCTATTTATTTGAGAGTATATGAAGAGATAATATGTACACAGAGTTTCTATTTACAAAGACATTTCTATTTAAGGAATTAGCTCTTCACGGATGGTGGATGGCAACCTATCTTAGTAACATAGTGTCAATGGGGGTTTAAACGCGCTCTATCATTCGGAGTAGAACACTTAAATTGTTCTCAGCAGTAATCAGGAAAAAGGAGAGATTGAAACTGCGAGCTAGAACTGAGAGGTGAGCCAGGAGAGCTTCTGGAGAAGAGCGCTCTGGGAAGGGAAGAGGCAGAGAGTGATGTGCTCCATGGTTTGGTTCTAAGACAGAACCAATGTATGAGCTAACTCATGATTCCGATCCGTGGTGCCATCTATAGAGCAAAATTGGAACTAGTTTTACAACATTATTCAAAATGCGATTAATAAATTGATAATTAGCTGTAAAATAATATAGAGTTCGTCCCCTCGAAATAGATCTGGTCTCACCTATGCTGGAATTTACAAATCTTCAATAATTATATTTTATACTTTTTCAAAACAGCGAATAGTACTAGGTAGAAAAATAAATTCTAAGACTTTTATTTGTTGTACACGGAGCAAAATAGGTAATCAATTTTAAAATTCTTTATCCTGTATGGAATGATAAAAAATACTATTTTAAAACAATGTGTAACGTAAGTAAGAAATATAGTAAATATAAATAATACATTATACTATCAAATCAAATGAATGAAAAGAAAATAACATAGCATAAAATTAAAGTAAACAAATTTCATCGTAAAATATCTATCTACATTTGATATTTAAATGGTATTGATAGAAAAAGATTTCATTGGGTCAGCAGATGTGGTTGCAAAATTCGATCCTTCGTGATGACCTACCTTTTCTACTACATATCTATCTCGAGGGTAAACTTTGGTGATTTTATAGGGTCCTAAGAATTTGGGTATTAGCCTTGGTCCAATTCCAAATTGAATTCTTTGTATGACTACTAGATGATCTTTTTTATATTCCGTGGCTTTTTTTCCTTTTTTTGTTGTAAGTTTTCCAATTTTCGGATTGAATCTTTTCTATGTTCTTTTTAGTATCTGTTCTAAGTAATTTCTGTTGCTTGTATAGTTTTTGAAACGTTTCCTCGAGAAGTAAGTCTTTAATTCTGACCTTCTTTGTTTCTCTTTTTAGTACCAATCAAAAGTTCGAATCTTGACCATTTGGTTCTTCGACAAACAGTAATATTAAGGATTTTTCGCAATCTAGCGATATACTTAAACCATTAGTAGAGTCGTCCAAGGTTATCGTGGTTAAGACTTGAATAAGTGTACGGTTAATTCTTTCAACTTCTCCGTTTCCTCGTGGTACACCTGTAGCTATTTGTAGATGTTGAATACCTTCTTCGGTACAATAATCGCTAAATACTTTTGAAGTAAGTGCTGATCCTCGATCTGATATGACTCTTATTGGGTTTCCAAAGGTCTTTTGTTGTAATTTTAATTTCTCTAAAGCTCTTTCAGCTGACGTAGTTTTTAGGGTATAACCAAATGAGAGAACTTAGTAAAGGTTTCTATGAGAGTGAAAATATGTTGATCGTTTTTATTTGTAGACGGTAACGGTCCTATGAAATCGATATGTATATGCTTAAGAGGTTGTTTTCTTTTGGAATAGGACTTAAGAAACCTTCTTTATTTTAAACACTTATTTTGTTAGCTAAAAGACATGGCACACAAATAACTATTACATTTCTTACTAGATTCGTTAAATTTGGGATAAAAAATTCTTGATTAATGATTTCCTTCGTTTTTGCAACTGAGAAATAATCGTTTTTGTAGGCTAATTTAATTAATTTAATCTGAAAATCTTTTGGAGCTACAATTAGCTCTCTACCGTTTAAGCAATTGTAAAATATTCCAATTCTTTCAAAAAAGTCTTTAGAGTCTAATTTTTTTAAAATTGATTTCAATGTCTTAATGTTTTCCTTTTCTTCTTGAACTTTCTTTAGTTTCACTGTTAATGTATCTTTGCTGATTATCATGACTGGGTGTCTACTCAGAGTATCTACGTGCTACGTTCTAGATCCAGTTCTATGTTCTATTTCTTTATTAAATTAATCTAGCTATGCATGTAATCAAATCCTTTTTATTCTTAGTCTTTTGAAATGCAGAACAATCCGTGACTAACTTGAAATTTTTACCCAAGAGATACACTCAAAATTTCTTCAATGCTGTAATAATTACGAGAACTTGCAGTCCATAAATGTTGTATTTCTCTTCAACTGGACTTGTCATCTTTGATATAATATATAGTAGATTACATATAACTTTCTGTTTTCGGCTTCTTATAACAATACTGCACAGTAACTTATGTTACTTTGCTTGCGTCCATATATTATTCCGTTCTTCCATATTTGTAAATATGTAAAACTGAGCCTTCAGATAATATTTTCTTCAATTTTTCTAACGTTTCCTTTTGTGGTATTCCAAAAACAAACAGATTTTCTTTTCTTGTGAGATCATTTAATGGTTTTGCAATCTTTGAGTAGTCTTTGATGTATTTATGGAAATATCCAGTTAATCCTAGAAAACTTTGTACTTTCTCGACGGTTGTTGGTTCTGGTTCATTTTCGTAAGTTTTTTTTAAACTCAGGACCTCCTAAGTGATTCAGTGCTACTTTATCGATGTTTTCCGCTAGTATCTGCATTAAGAATGCTTGATTTTCATATTAAAAAAATTATACATCATTCTTCGTGAAGTTGACTGATGCTCATTCTAAAATATCTCAACCTATGACTGCTTCGAGCTTTACTTTTGTTGTAGGTACACATGCCAAGTTAATGTATAGTTTTCTTCATCCATCTGAAATTCTTGTTCGAAAGATCCTATAATAGTGACTTGAGCATCACCTATGCTGATTAAGAGAATTTTGTTCTTCGCTAGCTTCGTAGAATCGATGATTCTTCTGCTGGTATTTTCTCGTAGAAGACTGACGGTACTTCCTGTGTCGATAAGCGCAGTAATTTTCTTTTTCCAAACATTCCTTGGTGCGTAGACTTTCTTGACTGATAGTGGCACATGTTGCCGAAAGCTTGCTTGTTTCTCTCGTGAGATTCGTTGTTCTCTTGACTTGTACTTGGCTCTTTCGCTGAATCGTAGAATCTTCTAAACCTGTAGTAATTCATTTGAGTGTGATTAGAAACATCTGAACTCGAATATCTTTCTCTCCCATGAATTCGATTTTGGATCCATCGATTTGAGTTTTCGTGATTTTTTCATAACTTCCGTGACTAGCGAATTGAGCATCGTGATATCGATTTAACTAGTGGTCGCTGCAACTTTCCTACTTGATCTATTCTGCTCGAATTTTCGTGGTGATTCAAATTGTCGAAATTTTTCTGGAGCTCTGAAATCTTGTTTCCCCCTAAAATACGTATTAACTTTCTTTTGATTTAATATTCTCTTGATGTCTTTGTATTCTTCAAAATTTTCTGCTAATTCGGCTGGCAAATTTATTATTGTCCATTCATCTAGAAAATGTTGCTTAAAGTTGGTAGAAGCTCTACGTTTCATTTGATCTGAGATGATCAGTTTTCTTAATTCTTCAAAAGACTCAATTTTTAACCCCTTCGAAATATGTTCAAATCGTGATAAAAATCGTGATAAAAATCGATCGTGATAAAAATCGATTCAAATGTGACTATAAACTTTTTGATGCGTGGAAAATAACTGACGAAAACTTTTCTGATGTTAATTTAAATCTTTTTAGCTAGAGTTCTTTCACGGGGTCGTAGTCGTTTGCTATTTCTGCTGGTTCACGGGGTCATCACGGGCGTGCGTTCACAAAATTACGGGAGGTAAGAGTCCAAACAGATATGAGACCCCAATGCTCTTTCGGAATGTTTAAAATTAGGCTTCTGGGAAACGCAGACTGATTTGGAAAATCATCGCGTATCAATTCACGTTAAAAAACTATATTTTGAAGCTTAAGCATTACAATTTGAAAAATATATATGCATATAGAAAATAATACTATTTAATTCCATTTTGATACGGATTAATTTTATAATTTAAAACTATGAATTCACAACACTTAAGTTAAAAATATATATCAGATTTAAAAATACATAAAATAATGTTCGAAAAGAATTTATTTTTACAGTACCTTGGATCTTGAATTGAAACACCTGTAGACTTTTTCTATATTTAGAGCACTTAATCACTTTGATGACGATTTTTTGAATTTTTTTTTATCTCTTTCAGGGCCGACGTCTCGGAATGAAGGAATTTACACTCAGTATGGGTAAATGCACGAAGATCATACGCATGAATGAAGAAGCCCACTGTCGGCGAAGTTAGGCTGATTCAATTTCTATCTATCTCGGGAATCCACGTCCCGATTTGAGAGAAATTATACACGTTGTAGAGGCCATCGATGCACATATCTAGTGATATCTTTTTGTCATCGCAGAAAACTGGTAGTGGATCCTGTTTGACTGCTTCGCTTGTGGTTGGGTAGTTGTCGTAGGAAACTGGTAGTAGATTCTGGATGAAAGTTTTGTTTTTCGTAGATCGAAGTTAACAGGGGATCATCATCCGCAATTGCAATTGTATCCAGGAAATTTTCTTCATCCCTGAGCGAGCGCCCAAATCTTATCCGGATTCTGAGCAGAACGAACAAATTTTCTCTGTTGCACCTTTAGAGGCCTAAAAAGAGTCCACTGGTTTTTCGGATTTTTGGGGTGGTGGTCGTATCGCCGGATTCCATAGTGATTTTGATTTTTGTACTAGTCCATAGACGAAGCAGTATTTTCAATTATTCTATTTATTTGCGAGTATATGAAGAGATAATATGTACAGAATTTCTATTTAAAAAGACATTTCTATTTAAGGAACTAGCACTTCACGGATGGTGGATGGCCACCTATCTTAGTAACATAATGTCGATGGGCGTTGGAACGCACTCTGGCGTTCGGAGTAAAACACCTCAATTGTCCTCATCAGTAATCTCTCCTTCTTGAGAGAGCAAAGCTGTGAGCTAGAACTGAGAGAAGAGCTAGGAGAGCTTCTGAAGAAGAGCGGTGTGAGAAGAGGCAAAGAGCGATGTGGTTC
>BMAW01132781.1:300157-310948 GCA_019974015.1 Nephila pilipes | reverse complement strand
AGAGAGAGAGAGAGAGAGAGAGAGAGAGAGAGAGAATAGTGAGAATAATCACTAACTACATATATTAAGAAAAAAATTTCATGTTAAAAAAGAATATGTTATTTCTAAAAGTATGAAATAGCTTACTAAATTCGACTCTCCACTCCGAGGTTTGTTAAGTCTTATTTTTTGGATTATAGCATGAATTAAAGTACTTTCAATCATTAGAGTGTTAAGCTGGTGTGGTTATACTCGTGTTCACCCTCTAATTAGAGACAGATACTTGTACTTGGGTAAATGAAGTATTCTTCCTTTATCATTTTCTACTTAAATTTTTGTGAAGAAACAATATTTATGGTTTTAATATTTGTACTCTTAAAGTAACTAAAGTAACTTTAAAGTGTTTTCAATTGATGTTTAAAACAGTAAAGGAAGCCGCGTAATTATTTATAATAAATATCTAAATATTTAGATATTTAATATGAATAATTACTTCGCTGTAAAATTTAATTTTTTTTCATGCTTTTAATAGAAAAGTTCTTTAATTTACACTATTCTTTTTTTTTATTATTATTTAAATACTTAAAAAAAATTAGGTGTCCTTACATTCGCAAAGTATCCTCCTTTAGTGCTTTAAACAACAATTGAGAATATTTTGAAATTATTTTAGTTATTTTAAGAGCACAAGTATTAAAACCATAAATATTGTTTCTTCACCAAAATTTAAGTAGGAAAGGATAAAGAAAGAAAACATTACTTGGAAAATTTCATTTATCGAAGTATAAGTACCTGTCTCTAATTAGTGGGAGTATTAACGAGTATAACCACACCGGCTGAACACTCTAATGAATGAAAGTACCTAAATTCATGCTATAATCCAAAGGAAAGTACTCAATTAACTTCGGTATAGAGAGTAGAATTTAGTAAGCTGTTTTATGTCTTTAGAAATAATATATTCTTTTTCAACATGAAAAAAAGTTATTTTTTGTGTCTGTTGTTAGTGATTGTTTTCACTGTTCCTTTACTCTCTCTCTCTTATATATATATATATATAAAGATAATTGTAAATTTACTATCATAAATTATTGAGGGCTCATGCAGTGCCCTCTGTCTTAGAACCAAACCGCGGAGCACATCGCTCTCTGCCTCTTCTTACAGCGCTCTTCTCCAGAAGCTCTCTAGCTCTTCTCTCAGTTCTAGCTCGCAGTTTCGTTCTCTCAAGAAGGAGAGATTACTAATGAGGACAATTGAGGTGTTCTACTCCGAACGAACGTTACTAAGATAGGTTGTCATCTACCATCCGTGAAGAGCTAGTTCCTTAAGTAGAAATGTCTTTGTTAATAGAAACTCTGTACATATTATTTCTTCATACACTCGCAAATAAATAGAATAATTGAAAATACTGCTTCATCTGTGGACTAGTACAAAAGTCAAAATCACCATGGAATCCGGCGATACGACCCCCCCCCCCGGTGGGGGGGGGGGAAAAACCAGTGGAATCTCTTTAGGCCTCTAAAGAAAAGAAAATTTGTTCGTTCTGCTCAGGATCCAGATAAAATTTGGGCGCTCGCTCAGGGATGAAGAAAATTTCCCGGATTCAATAGCAAATGCGGATGAAGATCCCTTGTTAGCTTCAATCAACGAAAAACAAAACTTTAATCCAGAATCTAGTACCATTTTCTGCGATCACTACCCAACCACAAGAATAACGTAATTGAAAGAATAATTTTCCCTCTATTTTTACTGCACTTTTTAATAACTCTCAAATACTTTGTTAAAGAGCTTACATAATAGAGTTCATAATAGCATTATTATCTTTTTCTTGATAACGCCCATGCAACTAGTTTGGTATAGTTTGAGGCGTTTTTGAATTTATATGAGTTTGTATTAATTGACAAATGCATTAGCCACCAAGTTCTTGAACTAAATGTCTTAAAGGCTTCTCCTCGAATTAAGCACACTTTCTTTTCGGTTTGGAGAAAATGAAAACTTTCAAAGAGGAAAAAGGAAAGATGCAGGATAACTAAAAGCATGATAGGGATATTACGACATCTGAGTTTTAACAATAACCTCCCTTTGTAATAAGTAAAATGAAAAACTATTGGTAGATCAAGTTAAAGAAAGCTCGTGGGTTGATCTATTAGTGTATATTTTAAATTTTTCCTGCATAAAAAGGAAGTAATGCTGAGAAAAGAGTGATACCCAAATGTCATAAAATAAAAGCAGCAGAACAAGAATTGCGATTTACAAAGTCTGGATAATAAGAAAACTGTCTTACTGAAAATTAAAAATGCAGACTTGGCTGTGAAACATACAAAGTTTGTTATGTAGTACAAGATATACTCATACACGTAATTATTATATTTTTATAACACTGAAATATTTAAAAATATACGTTAAACACATTAATAATATTTTGACTGAAAGTTGTATCTTTAAAAAGATTATGAAATTTCTCCCTTTGATACTTATTACATTAAAAATAGGACTGATACGCTTTTAAAAAATGCTTTACACTTTAAATTGTAATTCATTTCGAATAAATCTTTTATTTAAAATTAAAAATGTTACCGTATTTTAACAAGAGTTGGTTTCAAATTATTCAAAAATTGACAGATATTTATACTTTGTTTTTCAACTTTTAATGCGACATTTAAAACATTTACATGTAAAACTACTTTAAAAATAAGTTCCAAAAATCAGATTGATTTCTATAGAAGTGCTTCTGGTTTAGTCTTATCTGCTACTTGACCTTGTTGACATTTTAATAAAGATGTATTCTAGAGCATGTATTAATTTATGGGGGCAAAGGGTGAACGAACGTGCATCACTATACTTGACCAGGAGAGTAAATGGAATTAACAGTGGTCTGGGATAGCAGAATAATTTCCGAACTGCAGCTGTGAGGAGACTTGTCAATGCTGATCTCCCTATTCAAGAGTCTTGCGAACTTGTCGAGGCTCAAACAGATCCTAAAACCAGAAAAGTTTCCTGATAAATCTAAAAAGAGAATAATAAGACATCACTATTACATTAATTGGTAAATTTCTAGAGTGTGTAATCGCATGGAGAGATTTTTAGCAATCCAGAGTTTCATCAGTCATGTCTCAATGCAATGGAAGGGTCTTAAACACTTTAGTGAGTCAGCATTAATAAAGTAAAAAATAATATTAAATATTATTAATATAATACATATATTAGTACAGAATTTAAGTATTGCGTTATCAAATTTATTTTCTAACGTTTGTAGCACGTAGGGTGTGATTCCGCTCCATGATAACGCGCTTCCACACGTCTCCAGGGTCACACGTGAAGAACTTTCAAGAAACAAGCTAGTTTTATTTATTTTTTAACAACGTATAATTCAAAGAATATGAAACTGAAAGAAATTCGGTCAGAAAACGTTTTTGGTACGAGCGATACAAAGCAAGGTGAAAATATGAATGGAAATTTGGAATAAATGGATAACAATTAAATGTTACTATAAATCTTTATAAATAGAAAAAAAAAATCATTTTTTTAAAAATTTTATAACATTATAAAAATATACAAACATTTATGCAACCTTTGTACTCGAGTGTTTGAGCACGGCACAACATCGTATTATATTGTGATCATATAATCGATTAACGTGTAGAAATTATTAACATTAAGCTGAATTGTAGGAACTCTTAATCAGGAAAAGTTGACATCATTCTCTGTTTGTAAAATACGATTATGAACTATTCAAAACCAAAAATTTAATTTTCTTATACTCGTATGACAATGGAATAATTTTGATAATAGGTAGGGGATTACGTGTTTAGACAAGAATCTGATGAAATCATGCTACAGGAGTATTCAGAATTGATGAAGCATTACTAAGTAGCATGAAATGGGATGTGTAAAATTTCTAAGAACATGTTATTGCAACAATGTTGGTAACAGAACCAAATTACACCCATTTTAAAATTCCGCGTGTGGAGTAATACATTATATCATGTTCCATCAAACTTCTTCCTTTATTAATAAACCAATTACATTTGAGTATTTGTGTAAAATTATTCATTGAATTGTTGTCTATTTACAGAAAATTTCATTTTACATTTTCACTTTGTTTTACGTGTACCAAAAAGATTTTCTGTTCGAATTAGTTTAAATTTCACACTATTTGGATTTCCTGTTATTAAAAAAAAATTAAACGAGCTCTGATGCCTGAAAGTTCATCAAATCGAGTTTTATGCAGTAGGGATACAGAGGAAGACTTCTCATTTCATTTAGATGTTATTCCCGATTATCGTTCCTTTTAAGTGAGAAAAACTATGTAGCTGTGTCATGTTCCTTTAACACCTTGATCTTTGTCAGAATGAAAAAAGACATTTAAAGGCATCTGTTAGGATTCGTTCAACATATAATATTAAAGATTCGTTACTGCATATTGAACTGTCGTACTGCATATTGGCAACTGCATATTGAAACTGTCGTATTAAGTAAAGATATCTAAGTAAAAGTAAAATATTAGACTGAACTATTTATAATCACGAATAAAGTACGAACGTAAAAAACAAGCAATCTTCTTCGGACAAATTCTTTTTATTCCATTAACTAAACATGACAGACATCTACATTTTTATACACAGTTGCCACTCAAGATTAACATAAAGATTTAGGAAGTACATTGAGCGAATCCGAAAGATTATACATTTAACGAATCTTTAATATTATATGTTGAACGAATCCTAACATCATTTATTTTCAATCAAAAAAGGTGTTACTCTTTTTGCGTCTCCATTGACAACACATTGGAAATGAATCAAAATATTTGAATATGTCATTGATTCGAAAACCTCTCATTATGCAGGATTCTCTCATGTTTTATATTGTGTTGTTGGATTATAAAATTTACATAACTCTACGTAGATAATTTTTGAAAAAGGTAACTCCTCGTAGATTTATGAAGTGTTTTAAATGATTCTGATTGGACCAAACTTTACTTATTTCAGAAAAAGTTACAGAAAGTGCAACGTCTTTTCACTTTTCAAATGTATTTTTGTCGATATGTTAGTGAACGGAACTTTGAAATATATTAGGATCCTACCCATACAGGAGTTGAGTCAGTATTTACAACTTCAATGATTGAACCTTTATGTGACCACTTAATAATTTCTCTAAATAGTGTCGTGAAATGCAATAATTGTTTCCATAACTATGCAGATAAACTCAGTCATGAATGCTTGAGTAAGAGCCACAAAATGACTTTACATTCATGAGGTGAATGTAAAGTCAGCTCTTTTGGTGAATGTGAAGTCACTGTTTATCACTTTCTCCTTATTCCTTGAACTTCGAACAATTAGCAGCTGATTTCTTACAGAAAATTCCCAATTGTCAAATTATGAAAGCAAATCTTTCTTAAAAGAACTAAATATGTGTGCTATGTTTAAAATGCAAAACAAACGTGCATTGCTAATTTACCGAACACTTCAAATAAAAACGTTTGATTTACTTAACATTTGGTAGATTCTATTGTGGCATTTTTTGATTTCATAACTATTTTACATGCGGTATATTTTAAGGTTAGAATATAATAATGGAAAATTCCTCTTATTAAATGTTTATGTATCTTTATAATTATTTTTTTAAAATATGTAACATTTTAATACTGGAAAATAAATTTCAAAATAACATTTTTTTGAATGTCGGAAAAGTAAAAAAAAAAGTTAAGTATAACTTTTAAATATTAGAAGATAAAATATTAAATTCAACAATTTTAATACTAAAGTATCAAATTTAAAACATATTTCTTTAATATTAATATAAAAAGCAAAAAAAAAAAAAAAAAAACAATGGGATATTTCGTATTCAAATCCGTTTCGTTCAATTTTCGTTTCCATGGGTTCGGATTATATCGTTTCCACGTTTTTAGATCTTGCAACAACAAATGCTTACAATCGACTCTACCTAACCGCTGTCGAAAATATGTTGATTGCTTCGCGTTGATACGCGTTTCATGCAATTTTCTCATAAACATTTTAATACAATAGATGACTTGAGGTTGCTGACCATTGTATCTAAATTTTCTCTCTCTCTTGTTATTTTCAGTCAAACATATCACTCTTACAAAACCTAAGCCAATTTCAAACAATAAAAGTTCTTCACGTGTTTTCAGATATCTTCAACATTTATCCCTGCTAAAAACTTTAATTCAACATGTCTGAACGCATGAACGAAGTGTTCGAAGACAAGATAGCATTTGACGTCATGATAGCAGGTAAAAAAGCTCAACATACCTCACATTATTAAATTATTCTTCATGTAAAACTGAGTAATCGAAACTATAAGCATATGATACAATATGAAATATGATGCATCAAAACCTTAAAATATTCAGATATGAAGAAAATGTAAAAGGCGGTTAAAAATAAAGATCCTACAGAAAATAGTAGATTCATTACAGAGTTTTTTTTTTAAATGCTAAAATATGGAATAATTATGTTTCCGTAAGAAGGCAAAGTTAACAAAGAATTCAAAAATGCCATTTTAAAAGCCGTTGTAAAATTAATGCATATCATTTCATTATCAAACACTGTATGATTAGGAGAGTTTTGAAAAATAGCTAATATTTACCATTATTGTTCAATGTTTAAATCAATTTTTCTATACATAAGAAAAATACAGTTTTTTTAGAAATATGTTAAGTACAAAGCTGTAAATTTCAAAGAATTATAGTCAGAGTAAATATTTAAGGAAATGACTTAAATTCATTTCCTATGCATATTAAATTTTGCTAAAAAAGGATTGCGTTAGAAATTTTTACTTGATAATCAAAACCAGCAGTACTATAATTTTTTCAATAAACTTAGTTTCGATCAATGTAATTATTCCATAATTTAAGGTTTTTTTTTTACATTAAACAAATTAACTTTTTTTTTTATTTATTCAGAATACAATGATTCAATTAATTAAACGCAAAAAAGTATATTCAGCTATATCCAATCCTGGAACTTTTGTATAAGAAAAAGAAACAGGTATTAAATTTTATTACAATTTTTTTTAAAAAAAATTCAGATTTGAAGGAATTCTTTTTAACTTTTAACTTATAGCTTTTAAAACTTATCCATTATTACTAAATTACTTTACTATTGCTATTTTTAATGATAAACTTTCTTTCCTCTTGAGATTTGTTAAAATTGTCCTATACTCTCCTTACTTTTGATTTATTAGAATTCTCACTTACTCTTCCTGTATTCTTATACTTTTCGTAATAATAAACTCTTAACTTAACTTATTTAGTTATTAACTTTTCTTAGTTTACATTCTCTTATCTTTAAGCTTCCCACGAAATCAGACTTACTACAATTTTTTAATTAATTATAACAGTTCCTCTTATTCTTTTAAATCCTTTTAGTTGCCTTGGTGATAAATACAAATTACTTTTAGCACCTCAATCACCTCGCGATCCTACTCGTGAGTGTCAACTCGCTCGCTTACACGACACTGACTCTTTGCTCTGAGTTTGATTCTGATTGGAGGGGGTTGCTTGAGTGACATCTTAAACTCGCCTCTTACAAGACACTCTCTACAGGCGGACTCTAAGGACTGGAGATAATGTAATATAATAGTTACTTCCATTTAATTTCTTTAAAAACTTTTGATTCCTCTCGTATAGTGGACTTCAACCTGAGTTCCTTGAAACTTTGGATTTCTGCAAGAGATCACTATTTGCTTAGTCAAAGGGCAAAAATTTTAGTAAAAAAATTATTTTATAAAAGATCAAATTCTTAAATGTAGTTTATTTATAAAAATAAATATAAATAAATATTGAATGGATAAAATAAAATTTTAAATTTCGTAAAAGTTACGTGCTTCAAATACATTAATCAAAACACATTAGGAGACATATAAGTCTCCAATATTTGTCTCAGGTGAAGAATTTTCCGCTTATTTGGCAACTTATTTCACTATTTTCAAGGCATGAAGTAAAACTGAGGCCACAGTTTTAGAATTGAAACATTGGTCCGATTGCATTTTGAAAGATAATATTGAAAGCTTTCCTAATTTGCATTATATTTTTTGTATACGGTATCGCTAATCCCGATAAAAATGTAAAAATTAATATGGTCCGACATTTATCAGATATGCAAAAAACATTTCCTACATATTTCCTTGTTCAAAAAGAAAAGTCAACTTGGATCCAGAATCTTTCTTAAGACTGTGATACCTCCGCACTCCCAATAAAAGATAGAGAACAACAAAAACCGACACTTTATTGAAACTAAATTTTAGTCAAGTTGATATTATGCATTTTTGATAGACATTAGAAAAAAAATATCCGGAATTTGCTGAAAGAGCTGTGAAACATCTAATGTCATATGTTTCAGCCTATGTATGCGAAAAATCTTTCTATTTGTACGCTGCGACAAAAACAAAATACAGAAACAGATTGGATGCTATGTCATTAAAAATTTATTTTTATTAATTCATTATGATTTAAAATATTTTTGCTTTTGTTTATTATTTTTAGAATATATTTTAGAAAACCAAAAGTCAATACCCATTAGCTACTTTACCATTCATTATCTTATTAAGACGCTTCTATTGGATAAAAATAGAGATGTAATAATAATTTTGTAAATTTCAGTAGGATAAAGCTTTGATATATTATTTTTTCTTCTCTTTGATCAAGAGGCTTCTTGAAGAAAAGGGTAAGCTCAAAGGTTCTCGAAGGTTTAAAAGTTTGAATACCTCTGCTCTAGTGTATGAAAATAGCTAACTAATGCATATGCAGATAACATTTCAGAAAGATAAAATACGTGGAAGAACTTAGAGGGAAACTTACACTGTGAAAATATTTACTGAATAACATTGCACTCGATAACAGGTATTTCATAGGGTTTTAATGCAAATATATTCAGAAAAAGTAAACTTTTATATTATTTGAAGAATTTAATATTAAACAAAGATTGTTAGTTCTAAAGAATATAATAAATGGAAGAAGAAAGGAGCGATTTTTCGAATATCTAAGTTAAATGTAAAAAACACACACACACACACCCCCCGAAGTAATACTTAAAGGAATCGTAGAAAAAATTGTCAGAAAATAATTAAGAAAAAAATATAATTTGATATGCAACTGTATTAACATTGTAAGAAATATTTTATTACTTGAGAAATATAAGAATTTAAAGTTCTTATATCAAATCCAACCATTGGATAGTTAACTGAAGAGCAAAAAAATTAAGAAAAGAGAAATTCACGACCAAATATATATACATCATGATGTACAATAATTCAATTAATTAATGTACATTAATTCAATTCCATATACATTAACATACATATTAACTCCATATACATAAACATACATATTAATTTCATATACATAATTCCATATATATTTGGTCATGCATATGGAATTGAATTAATGTACATTAATTCAATTCCATATGCATGGCCAAATGTACATCATGAAGTGGTTATTTTCTTGTAAGTTTAACAGGGTTTATTGTAAATGATAAAAATTTAAATGAATACAAAAAAGATAGTTTTAAGAAGAATATTCAGATTGAAGGTGTAAAATTTATTTCCGATGCAAGAAATAAATGAAAGAAATGTTGAAAAAGTTTAATTTAATAATCAATTGTATTAGCAAATAAAAAAAAAAAAAAATCGATGAACTTACTCTTCTCTATAGTAATTATACTCTAATTAAATCTAATTTCACGAATATAGCAAGCATGGAAAATATGTAAATGTTATTTATAAAAATAGAATAAGCACATAGGAAAAAATTTAACATATTTAAACAGCAGAACATTCAGGTATTAAGAAATTGTAAGACAGAATTTAAAATACAAAAATCTTTTAGAAAATTGTACATTCATTAGAGTTTTCTAAAGTGATAAAATATAATGTTTACATAAGAAGGTAAATGTTCACTGTGAAATCAAAAACTTTGTGGTAAAAGTAGTTTATTTTCAATTGTAAAAAAATAATTATCATTTATTATTATACATCGTATGCGTATGAACATTTGGAAAAAAAAAAAAAAATGGCTGGTTTTTTTTTATTATTTATCATTAATGCTCAAAGTTTTATTCAGTTTTTCTGTACATCAAAAGATAAATATAGAAAGTAATGTTTCAGATAAGTGTAGTAAAATATTGTTAGTTTTAAAGATTATAGCCAAACTTTTTGGATAAAAAATATATTAAATTCATTTCCTATTCATATAATATATAAATAAAATTTTAGTTAATATTTCAGTGTAAAATATACGGACGCACACGAGAGGATTTCTTAACTTTTAACATCATCTAATAAAAAATGCAATTTAATTTAACTTAAATGAGGAATACCAGCACTCATAAGCTAAATTTAAAACTTAACAAAGCATTATTTAATTTCTTATAAAATTGTTGATAACATAATTTTTTGAGTATCTTCTATCAATAGAACTTACAAATTATATACGTTATAGAAAAATACCTGATAAATATATTTTGGATCAAATTTTTGTAATAATAAATATTAATTAGACAACTATAATTTTAATTTTCATATCAATCAGGGAAAATTTCTCTCCTTCTCTCTCTGTTATATTACCAATTTTGAAGCACTGTTAAATCATGTTAACCTACAATTTTGGAGGAAAATTGGAACAATTTAATGAAAAAGAATTCAAAATTAAGATACGTACAAGGACGAAATGCTTATGATAAATTACATGGAAGTGTGTGTTCTATCAGAGATCCAAAATTTTAAATCTCGTTTTCCTTCTCGTGGTGCCATCTATTGTTACAAATAAAAGTTACAAACATAGGAAAAACAAACTTT
>BMAW01132781.1:278573-300147 GCA_019974015.1 Nephila pilipes | reverse complement strand
TACAAACATAGGAAAAACAAACTTTTTTTTTTTTAGAGTTTTAGATAAGACAACATATGTTTCGTAGTAAGATAATTAATTAAGTTAATCTTTTATTCATATATCTTTCTCTATGCATCCGTATACTATTGAACCAAAAAACATTTCATTTTCAGAGATTTTCGTTTTAGAAAACCAACTGGTAATAATAATAAAAAAAAAAAAAACTAGTATAATATTATCACGTAATTTTACAGAAACGACACAATTTATAAAATTAAATTTAGGTAGGAGATGTCACTCTTCTAATATGTTGTACATTATCCTAAGAAAGCAACACTGAAAAGAAATAACCCTTAATAAAATCTCCTAACATTCACAACTCAAAAGAACAAAATATAATCAATTAAATTTCCTAGAACTACCACTTTATTTTTCTATCGTCTTATGCTAAAGTGATATCGTCACTTTTTAGCGTTTACAATTCAAATTAGTTTTATAAAACCAAGGAAAAAGCATATTTAGAGAAAAATTTTACTTTTCTTAGAACATCTAAAACTGTAAATTTTTTCATTCAACAAGGTTTGGTAACTATTTTTTTTTAGCTTCAAGCGCAAACCAGATATTTTACTTTTCAATAATATAAAGTATGTATACACTTATATTGTCTGAGAAACATGAGGAAAGATTTAGACCACAAAATGGCTGTATTCAACATTCGATCTCAGACCTCCTTAAACAAACAATTGTTTAGAAACAGGATACTCCAACAAATTTAATCACAGTTATTAGACTCAACTATTCCAAACACAAGTCTCCATAATCATTTCTTAAGAATCATTTAGAAATATCCTACTGTGGAGGTGTATCATATTTCTTGAAATCGAAGGTTACACAGTATTAAATGTTATGGCTAAGAGTAAAATTCAGTTAAAAGTTTGAGGTCCATGAATGAGACAATAATTTACTTGTAAAAATTATTATTTTTGCATAAATGATAAAAATGATCCATTCGACAAATAGAAATCACCAATCTACGAAACATACTTATACATTTAATTTTTAGCAATAAATTATAATCCATTTGCCCTTTCTATCTTGATTTCTTGCGTCATCATACAATTTAAAAAGTCTTGAATGTTCAAATGTTATTTCCACACGAAAAAAAAAAAAAAAAAAAGATTAAATTGCGACATTAGGCAATGAAAAACAATTGAGTAAAATTGGATTACTCAGAATGTGATGGACAATTTCCTAGGGAAGTAGGAGGATTTCTGCGAACGTAGAAACAAACCTTACACTTTAATCAAATAAAAAAATTAATTTATGTGCAAAGCCATAAGATATGAATATTACTATATAAATGTGGAATGAAGTTAAAAATGAAAAATGCGAATGTAGGGAGCAAACTTTACAATTCATCAAATTAAAAAAAATATATATGCAGAGATCAAGGCATGAGATACGAATGCTACTTTTTAAATGAGGTAAAAAAAGATAAATAAAAAAAATGTGATATCACAAAAGAAATAAATATTAAGCATAAAGAAAATTAAATTACCTGACGCAGTTGAATCGAGCATAATGTTGAAAGATATTTAGGAGGTTGACTTGTTTCTAAACTCAGTTTTCATCTAAATTTAATTTTCATTAAACTTATTATTGTATGTAAAAAAATAAATTAAATATTAGGGACACTAAATCTTTTTATATCTTTCATATAAATTGTAGCTTTTCTTAAAAATTTTTAATGTTTTTTTTTTAAAATTTTGTTTCTTTCTACTGTTATTGATTAAGTAAAATGAATACTATAGGAAATTAAAAAATAGCTATACTTTTATTTTATTCAAAATTACTATGAAAAGTATTTAATTAAAAATTATTTATGTCCTACCGTATTATACAATAGAAGCTTTGAATTTGAGGTACTTGAAAATTTTTACTGATGCCTGATAATTTCTCAAAAATTTAGAATATTTTTATTTAGCCATTGAGAGTCTGCCACAAAACTATTTATATTCCGCTGGAATTTATCCTAAATATAATTAAAAAGAATAAATTTGAAAATATTCGATTAACGTGATCTGACTTTTCAAAGCGTATCTGCTTAAAGAAGAAAAAGGTTCAGGATGATTTTTCAGACAAAAAAAGTAATATTAATTCAGTTATGATTTTTTAGAGTTTAAATATAGTTTTTTTAGCATTAAGTAGTTAAATGAATAATATTAAAAGAAAAAAAAATGACTTTATATACATAAGAGTTCTAAGTAAAAATTTTCTACTCAAAATCGCGCGGAAAGACTACAGTCTTCTTTTTGTGTTCTTTTAAAGAAATTAAATAGATATCAACCACTGGTTTACGAAGACTTTCCAAGAAATAGAAATAATGATAAATTAAATATTTGTTTATCCGATAGTTTCTAAAAAAGTAAGAACATCAGTCATTTATTTGACTGCTGTTCGTTGCGCCGTACAAATAAAATGTTTTTTTTTAGTCTTAGATGAAAGGGTGTGTTGCATTTCAAATGGCTTAAAATCAGGACATATCGGAAAGACGAAGAATACTTAAATAATTATGCATTGAATTTATGTGAAATAACTTCTTTTTTGATACAATATATCCTAAATTTTTCTCCCTATTACTAATCATAAGAAAATTTTAAATAGTAAATTTCAGGCAAAATTCATAATTTTTTTTTTATAAATTTAACATTAAGTTTGAGTAGTATAAAGTATCCCATTTTATAGGAAAAGGAAATCTACATTTAATATTTATATTACCGTTCAAATATGTAAAAACTTTATTTTACGAAATATTTATCCATTTTTTTGAAGTAATGGACGAAATCGATTTAAGCGTAAAAAACATTTACAATTTATGATTTAATTTGCTGTTAAGTGAAGCAATGCATATAGTCCCTAAATCGCAAAAAAGAAGGAAAAAAATAGTATAAAAAAATATTAAAAATCTATTTCAATACCAGCGTGATAACATTTCATACTGTTTTCAGCAGACTATATTTTTGAAGATATAATTTTTCAGAAGATCTACTTGTTGTATTTTAATAAAATGAATCACCAGAGATAAAGGAAAAGAAATCTAAAGAGCTGGAAAGATAATTTTTGGAGTATCAGATTAAGAAGATGAACCTGTTGCCAAATCAATCTTATTTGGGTGCTTCGGAAGGTTAACAGTCTTTTTCTATAATCCTTAAATTATTGGAGAAGAGGTAACTATATATGTATTGTAACTAATACATCGAAAAAAAAAAGAAGAAAAAAGTTGAGAAATGTTTCCAGCTAATAGAAAAAAGGACGAAAAAAGTTTATTTCGATTTCAGTTCAATATCTGGAAACAAGCAAAAAAAAAAAAAAAAAAAAAAAAATTTAAAAAAAAAAGATTTTATGTTGAAAAACCCACAAAAAAAAAAAATAAACATTACCGAAAAATATAGGGAAAAAACAAAAAAAAAAAAAAAAAAAAAAACGATTGTAAAAAGGCAGTCTTTCTGGTAGTGACCGCAGCATTACGAAAAACGATTGAGGATTAAAAATGCTCTTAAAAAAACAGAAGAAGGAAATACACGTTCAAAAAGTATCTGAAATTTAGGGAAGATTTCACACTTTAGGCACTATTCGCCAAATGTGGCAAACGTACCTTGTGATTGAACTGCGGAGCTGCCTTGTGTTAGCGATAACGCAGGGTTATTTTTTCTGGCAAAAGAAGTAAGTTGCTCTGCTGTTCTGCAAAAGTGAGGTGACCTGCCACTCTCCCCCCCTTTATCGAAAGATGTAAGTTATCAATTAATTATGTTTTAATTTAAATTCCTATTCTGTAATTAAGACCTGACTCCGCGCTGAAATGATTTAATATAATGAGGATATATTCTAAAATAAAGTCAAGAATTAACTGTGTACTTCTGTTTCATCGCATTGTGTGTGAGGTGTGTTTTTATCTATATTGATTCTTTGAATTTGAAAAAGTCACTCAATGATACCAACTATTTAAAAAAAAACGCCACTATTACGATCCGCCAACTCGGTAACAATGTTCTATATAAAATTCTAAGAGCTACTTTAGAACTATGTTGTTACAAATGATTTCATTATATATATATATATATATATATATATTATTACAAACATATGTATGTTTATAATTATAAAGTTATTTATATATAAAATTTATATGGAAATAATACCAGTTACGAATGCCTATAGATGATAAAAGAAAAAAGTAGAATTTTTTTTATTTTGCTATACATGATACATACAGATTGTTACACTAGATCGTATGTCTATATATATATAATTTTTTGTTTTATAGACTGGAAAGTAACATAAATTCTGTAACGAACGTTTACTTATTACTTTTTATTAGGCACATATTTTTAGAATTCCACTTTTCAGTCCCCTTTTCAAAAAGTTGCAAAAAAGAGTCATCGGTCGGAATGACCTATAATTTAACTTGAATATACATGAAGTAAGAGAAATTAGTCTGGTGACAGAAAAAAGTTCTAGTGCTTGTCATTAGATGGCGCCGTACTAGCCATCATAACCCGTACATAGCTTTAAGCTCAACTCATATCTGAATACAAATTCCGTCATAACTAAGTTCCATATTGAATCAACTATTTTTGATTTTAAGGATTTCATTCTAAGAAATTCATTGAATAGAAAAAAATGACTTGAAGATCATTCAGCTATTACAGCTCTCTTTGTTACAAAGTTCATCCACCACGATAAGACACGTCCTCGTCAGAAAGCATAATCGATTTCTAGGCCAAAAATTATATAAAAAATAAACTTTTATTTAATTTTTAAATATACTCACAAAAAAAAAAAAAAAAAAAAAAAAAAAAAAAAAAACCCTAACAAAACGTTGAATATATTGTTCACTGTTTCATCCCATGAGTTGAAACTGCAAAACAGCAAATTCCACAATAACTCGGAGTGTATCAGTGATGATGTGATTGTGGCGCTTAATGCGTGTCTTAAATTCCGCTAAATTTTCAATCGGATCACCATGCATAGTATTTTTCAGGTAATCCCAAAACCAGAAATAACGAGAATTAAGGCCAGGGGACTGTAATGGTCCGAGTGTTGGTAAATGATAGCTAATAACTCTGTCATTTCTAAAATGTATATTCAGCAGTTGCTTCACAAGTCTTGAAATAGGTGGAAGAGCGCTATTATGCATAAAAAATGTGCAACCGAACAATGTACGCTACTAAAGAGCTGAAATGATCTTATTTTCTAGAAGAGATTCATATTTCGCTATTGATGGTACAAGTAACAGGACTCTAAGGACCTTTCTCCTCGAGAAAGATTGACAAAATGATACATTCTGCCGTAAGCCCCGATCACGCAGTGACACTCTCAGAATGAATAGGGAAGAGATAATTTGTGAATGTATAGGATAATTTGTGATAATTTCCTATATTTTGTAATTGTGAATATTGACAGAGCCTTCGGAATGGCAAAATATTTCATTTGTTCACAAAATGCTGAATGGACGTATACTGTCCCATCCAAAGAAGAAATAATAAGGTTAAAGTTTCTCGCATTGGCAGGTAACCAGGAAACAATTCCTGAACATGCATAATTTTGAATGGAGGAAGTTGCATAAAACTTTAAGAACCGTATTGATAGGCATGTCCAAAGTTCAGACAACTCCCTGTGGACAGCACATTTTCACACTCTCGATCGTCTCTTTTTGCCCTGCTACAGCAACATCTTATACTGATGTTGGTAGCTGTGGTAGCCTAGTAGTTATAGTCTCGAATTTGCAACCGGTGTTGTTTCCGTCAAGTCGTAGCACCTAAGTTACGAGTTTCGTCACCAATAGCCTTCGTGTTGCGTCTGAGTTTGAACGTTAATAAACTTTCAATCATTCACCTGCTGACGTCGAGTCAATTGATATTACCTTTCTTTATCAGATTTCAGTTCAAATAAGGTGGTCCCTTCGAATTTATGAATCATCTTCTGTGGATCTTTAACAGACATCGCACCGGAACCTTTCCTAATATCCATTAATGTTTAGAGCTTTTTCAAAGCAATTGATTCACATCACCATTTTTGTAAAAAGATTCACATGCAGAGGTCTTTCATTCACAGAATAACGGGAACTGCATGTATCCGAGTTTCTAAAACAAGAATAATACTCAGTACGTAAGTTAGTCTTTTAATTTATGTATTATTATTAGGAGTACGGTGCCATATAATAACTGATAAGACTTTTATAAAGATAATAACTGAAAGACTTTTATTTTTTTATAAGAACAAGTTTCGGTTTTTGGTTTAAGTTTTATTATTTTCTTATGTTCCGGTCAAATTACAGGTCAATCTGACCAGAAGTTCTTTTTTGTAAACTTTGCAAGTGAAGCTAAAGTTATTATCACTCTGTAGATAAGATTAATGCATTCTGAATTCTTACATAACAGCCATATATAATGCAAACATTTAATCTCTGAAACCATTCAATTATATATGATATGAATTAGTGGTTCCCAACCTTTTTCTCCTTACGAACCCCTTCTAAAATGCGAAACAAATTAGCGATACTCTTGTGTAGCCGTTAGTAACAGATAAGAAAACAATAAAATTTGGTAGAACATTTATTTTCCATGTTGCACAATAATTCATAACATGACGAAAACATAACCATAAAATATCTGAATACAAACATTAATAAAAACTAAAATAATAACTACAAGGAAATGAATATAAAATTATCTCAACAAACCAAATAATTCTTAGTTA
This sequence comes from Nephila pilipes, assembly GCA_019974015.1. Lineage (NCBI taxonomy): Eukaryota > Metazoa > Arthropoda > Arachnida > Araneae > Nephilidae > Nephila > Nephila pilipes. The sequence continues at coordinate 293,406 of BMAW01132781.1, read as the reverse complement.
AGCATACATTATATTTGGAAGAAAAAAAAAAACTCCTCGTAATGGGATATTTGTATTTATAACAAATTCAGCGTTTGATAGTTTCAGTTTCAGATGAAGTTCTGTATTTAATCTGTTTCTGTATTTATCTTTCAGGTACGCATATGTTGAAAATCCTTTTTCACATAGATATGCTGTGCAGTAGGTAACAAAACTTTAATAGAGTTTTTTGACAAAACAGTATAATCATTTGTATATTGAGCCAGAAGTCAAAGAGTTGTTTTTAAAAATAAATTTTAGAGAACTGTCACAAGATAACTCAATGATTTTCTTTCTTTTTCCAGTGAATTTAGAGAGGTCTTTAAGCTTACATCTCCTTGAAAAGGATTACGTATCTAGTCATTTGATAGGGATATATTGAATTTATTAGAAAGACAGTCATTGAAAGGTAATTGAAAGGTGTTTCAGTTGTTTGCATGTATTCCTTTTAATGTTTTCATCAAGTTTTATTGAATGTTCTGATAAAAAGCTGCTATGAGAACCAAAATATTCGCACTCATTCATCAGCAGACATTAGATCCAAAAGTTGATTTTTCAAGCATAGTTTCTATTTTATCATCCTCACTGAAAATAATGATACCTGCACTTTGTAATAACAAATTTAATTCATTTAATTTGCAGAACGTGTCAGAAAAATAGGCAAGCATTTTCACAGCCAAAGAATATCTATTACACAAAAGGACAAATTAAATGAGCGATCAATAAAAATATTTGAACTTCAGACTTCTAATCAAACAAGTGTGATAAAATTTCTGAGATAAAGCATCTAACTTTTGTATGGAGTAGTAAAGAAACATGAAGGCTTTCTAAGTTTTCACGGACTGCATAGAATAGAGGCAGTTTGTAGCACACGATTCTATAAAACTCTCAACTTTTACAGCATTACTTAAATTATAAGATAACTTTACATGTGAATATGATTATACGACAATGACTGTCTATGAATGTAGCAATGAATCTATTCAATTTTCTCGCAGATCTTCACTACCCCGTGCCACCAAACCAGAATGTATTCCTATAATTTATTCTGAATCATTTGAGCGCATACTCTTACATTAAGATCACTTTATACCATTTTTTTTTCAGATAATCATGGTCCATATCAAAATTTACTTCTCCAGTTGTATAGGATTTTAAAGGTTTAGCAAATAATACTACTTTTTGAATGGAATTCTTAAAAATATATCTATTTTAGATAAGCAAAACTGCAGCATTTGCTACAACAATTGACTCGTCAAGCTCGATTGCAAAATAATTCAGTTTTATTCTCTTCAAAAGTAGACTCTTCACATCATTTAGCAAACCATTAAATCGACGCGACGCTATTGATTGGTGAAAGAACTAGGTTTAATCTCTTTGCTGCTTATTCTCCAAGTATACACTTCATTAACCCCTGCAAGTGCGATCACCGCGTCACTTATACTGTACTTAACTTCATTCCTAGTGTTATGTTCCTGTCGTGTTAGTGAGTGTAATTGGAAGTTCTGACCCATGTGTGAAGGCTTCGTGAACAGGTGTCTGATCAGTTATTAAATATATATTTTACAGTCCACTTCGTATATTTATTGCGACAGTGAGAATTTCAATGAGTAACCTATTGAATTTTAAGTTGTGTTGTGAAAGGTTCCATGGTCCTCAGTCGCAGGAGTGAAAGTACTGGCAACGAAACAAAAGTTTATAAGTATTAGATCTATTAATGTCTTCTGAACATTAGTGAGTTATATTTTTCAGTGTGCGATACTGATTGTCACATCAGAACAGAAATGACTGCAGCAAAGCTAAACATCGATCCTGATTTTGAGGAGAGAGAAAATTTTCTGTTGTGTTTTCTTTTCAAAAATTTAATTTTACATGTCTATTTAACTGGAAAATTAAAAAAGAAAAAAGATCAGTTAACCCTAGTCGTTGAGGAATTAGGTTTTGTAATTCCCGATAGAGCAAAAGTTGTTAACTTGAGAAATATTATTGAAAATTGTGATTTGTATGTTCATGAAATTGAATTTGTTCAAATATGCTCAAAATAAATGAATGTGCTCAAAATCTGACTTTGAGAAAATTAAGTTATTACAATAAGAAACTGAATCACAGTTAGAAAATCTTAGAAAACTCATTGGGATCTAATAACTGATGAAAGCACTTAAATGGAAGCACTGAAAGTCTAATCAAAAGTGTAAGAACCTAAACAATTTCTGTGCCTTATAATCGTTTCTCCTAATCAATTAAAAAGCATTTGAAATTAAAAATGCACCGGAAGAACTAAATGCGGAAAAACCATTGAATATATTATAAGAAAAAGTATTAAATTTAAAGGTTTTTCAAAAGAGGAGAGTATCATTGATTATTAGAAACTTAAATTTGTAATGTTAAAAGAATACCAACCCACCCATAAGAGAGTTTAAATAATTTTCAAAAAGTACAAAAATTACCTAATGAAAATTTTGTACAATTCGCTTCGAGATTATCCGCTTCTTTTGAATATTAATGTCATTTGCGAAAAGAGAGTAATTTGAAATCATTATGTGAATTAATTGTTTCGGATAAAATTTTCAGTGACCTTGATAGAGAATTGAAAATTCACATAGCAGTAAAACAGAGAGAATCGTTTTTTTAAACCTGTCAAAGACTGTGATATTTATCTTTCTTCGAGAGCGAAAAATTTAAATATGAGTCATCAATTGATAAAAGTAGAAAATACCAAATAATGTGAGTGAAACAAAAAATCCTCATAACACAGGGTTTCAGAAAAAGATTTCGAATGTGTTTGCATCAGAAATAAAAAGCAATCAATGTGTCATGAGTCAAAATGTGAATCAAGCTTTATATTTACTATGTCCGCAATTTAGGAAGTCAGGATCGAAGTTATACAAATGAATAATTAGTGAAAAATACAAATACAAAGTTAGTTAGTCATTTAAATGAATAATCTGTGTTTTAAATGCGTAACTCCAGAATATTGCGTTAATCGATGTAAGGGTAGAAATTGTTTTTGTGGAGAGGCTCGTATTAAAAGGATTCATTTTTCGAGAAGCTTCATCAAACCTTTAGCAGAAATAAATAATTCTGAAAAAACAACTGCTTCTGCCTTTAGAAGTCAAAATAAATAATTTATGAGTAATTCCATCTCGTCCTATGAACTTAATCAACATAACATACTGTAGCGAGCTGTTTCCGCTAAGATCAAAATAAAAAAATGTTTTATTGAATACTGTTCGATTTCTGGGTGAAAATAAAAATGAGGGCTGGGAAGTGTCTGTTACATGTTGGAAGTCAAACATGATTAGATTCTGACTGCACTAATCGTTTGCAACTTAAAAAAAGAGAAAGAAAATACTTGAATTTTGTGCATAAATGTTTCTTCACTGTCAGTAACTGAATGTGTTGGAACTACTGCAGCGAATAAATATAAAGGTTTTGATAAAGAATTTTTGGTTAATAGTTCGAAAAATATTACTGATTCTCCAAACAATACTTGATGATGAAATCACAAATTCAGTTCTGTTAGCTGATTATAATTTTAATGTATCGGGAAAATAGATATTCGATTAGGAACAAAAAAAATTTACTTTTGAGGCCTGGACAAAATATACGTTCAAAATTCACGTTTGCCCTTACAAAATACCGAGTTTGGTTAGGTGGCTAGTGGTAGCTCAAGATCAAATTAGTGATATTAAGGTTCATTATGGGTTAATTCGAGAAGATGATTTAAATATAACATTAAAGAAATTTTGGGAGATTGAAACTGTCCAATCAGAAGTATATAAAAATGATGAACACGGAATTTGTGAGGAATCACGTCGGAGAAACGATGAAGGGAAATATATCCTTAAAATATGCCTTAAAGATGATCCTTCGTATTTAAGAAATTCAAAGGACATTGCTTTCAGAAGATAAAAATCGCTGTGAACTCGTTTATCCAGAGATGCTGAATATTTAACAAAAAACAAAAGCTTTATGAATGATTATTTAAAACTTGGTCACATGAGAGAAGTGGTAGAAGATGTGTAATGCAACCCAATGTGTGGTGTACTATTTCACACATCATGGAGTCTTAAGACCCGAGAAAACAAGAGCAATATTACTTGTTATGATTTACTGTTCCAAAATGACCACTAATGATACTTCTCTGAACTCTTTATAGTACGATAGTGGTGTCATCCAAGATGACTTATTTTTGAAAATGATAGGATTTAGAATGCATGTGTATATTTTCACAGCTGATGTGAAGATGATGTATCGAATGATACTCATAGATCCTGCAACTTCAATACAAATTTCAAAGAATTTTGGGAAGTGATAAGTCCAATAAGTCACCTAAAATGTGTGAGTAGGTAGCAGTTACTTATGCAACTGTGAGTGCTCCCTATCTGGCAATGATGATTTTGAAACAATTGTTCATTGATGAAGAGAGTAATTTCTCGATTGCATCACCTGTGTTTCGTGACAACTTTTACATGCACAATATGCTATGAGGAACTTAAACTTTAGATAAGACTAAAGAGTTGCAGCAGTAACTTATAGTTATTATGCAAAAAGCTGGAATGCATCTTCAGAAATGGTGCACAAACCATCCAGAACCATCACTAAGTGTTGATGGAAATTACAATTTCTCAAAACCTAGTGAAACCAAAATATTAGGAATGTCCTGGAAACCAATGGAAGAGTAATGTTGCTTGTGGCTCGAAGATATAGTGGAATCATAACAAAAACTTTATTTTAAGATTAAAAGGTTTGTAGCCCTCCTAGAGAGGCCTACTTTTACTGCTCCCATGCTACGAAAACTTTCAACTGCCGTAACAAAATTTTCTTTTTTCACTCCTAGGGGGTGGTACTGCTAGTGCCACGTAGCGGATGGTTCTGAATCATTGTTCGGAAGAGATGAAAACACTACAAGAAAACTGTTTCTTAGTTAAAGTGGAGCTTGGTGCTTCATACACAAAAAATTAGCGTGCTATCTACTATAGCAAGATTATTTGATCCTTTAGGACTACTTGGTCCAATAGTAGATAGAGGTAATAGTAGAAAACATTCATGTAGAAACTTTTGTATTTAAAAATTGATTGGACTTACCCACTTCCAACTGTAGAGTACCAAGAATAGCATAACTTTTTGGATATGTTAGACAGCATCAATGACATTGATATTGAAACATGAATTGTGATCAAAAAAGCTTTCCAGATAGAAATTCATGGTTTTCTCACTTCAAAATGCTGCTTTGGATCAGTGGTTTGTTGTATGTCTAGCAGTTCTACTGGTAAAACTATGGTTAGACTGGTGACCAGGAAATTGAGAGTAGCTCCTGTGAAAAGCCTTATAATCCCAAGAATGGAATTGTGTGCCGCAGTTTTACTATTAAAGTTTGTGAAAAGAGTCCTTGCTGCAATGACACTGGAAGCATCAGTGTTTGAATGGAGTGATTCCATGATAGACTTTCATCACTGTTATTCTTTATACAGAATCCTTTATAAAGAATATCTGTGCCACTTGTAGTACACGAGTTAAACCATGCAGAAACAGTTTTAATTAAAATGATTCAAAAGGAGCAATTTTCAACTGAGATTAAATGTCTTAAGCAACAAAGAGGTGTTCGTCCAAAGAGTAAGTGAAAATCATTAAATCCGTTCTTAGATTCTGATAGAATCTTGAGAGTTGGATGACGCTAACTCAGGTTATAATTTTTCTTAGAGAAGTATCCTGCTGTTAAGCCTAAAAATTCCAGATTGACTTAGCTTATTAATGATAATATTCATGTAAAATATTTTCATGTAGGTGCATAATCAGAATTACTTACTTATATTAGAGAAAAGTTTCGGCCTTTGAGTGGTAGATGTACCTATCGAAAACTTGTTCACAAATGTATCATTAGTTTTAAAGGCAATCCAGTTATCTTTTCTCAAATAAGGAGTAACTAGCCAAAAGATCAAGTAAGGCCAAATTTTCCATTTAATTGAAAAGTATGGACCTTTGTGGTCCATTTTACGTAAGGTATAGAAATCAACGTAAGGATATTTTACTTAAGATTTATGTTTATATTTTTGTATGTTTTGTTTCCAAATCTGTACACTTAGAAATTGTATCAAACCTTAGTTCAGAGGCTTTTATAACCACGTTAAAGAGATTTATTGTCACGAATGCAGAAATGCTAAATTGTATTCTGATAATGCCAAAAATCTTCAAGGTGCGAATAAGGAAATTATGAGACTTCATGAAATGGTTCAGGATCCAGACAAGAGTTGGCTGGTTTTTTAGCTAGCGAAGGTATTGACTGGAAATTCATCCCACCTAGATCCTCAAATTTTGGCGGACTTTGGGAAGCTGCAGTGAAAGCCTTTAAATATTATTTTAAACGAGTTGTTAGTGGTGCTAATTTAAATTATGAAGAATTTTTAACTGTAGTCACGCAGATTGAAGGAATTCTAAATTCGAGACCCTTCTGTCCTTTGTCTGCCAATGTTGATTTTGAAATTTTAACACCCCTCATTTTTTACTAGGATGAACAATAACTGTTTTTCCTGAACCAGATTTCTCTAATGTAAATGATAATAGACTTAAAAATTGGCAAAGGTTAGCAAAACTAGTACAGTTAATTTGGAAAAAGGGCATCGTAATTATTTAAGAGTGCTTCAGTAGCGAAATAAAAGGAGATTTGGAATGAATAATGTCCAGATTGGCAATTTAGTGTTATCAGTAAAAGATAATCTACTAACTCACAAATGGCTACTAGACAAAATTCTTAATGTGTTATTTGGAGAGGATAAAAAATTTGTGTTGTTCAAATAAAAACTCAGTTTGGTGTATTCAAGAGATCTGTCTCTAAAATTTGGGTTTAACCTATGCCTGAATAAATATATATGTATTTTTATTTTTATTTGCAAACATTGCTAGAGTAATGAATTGTAAATATTGTATTTAATTGTTCCATTTTTTAAATTTTGTAGGTTGTGTTAAGCAGAGAATTATATGTAATTGCATAGTGTTTTTTTGTTATATTGATGAAAATTAATGAATATGCATTTTTAATTTTTGAGTAAAAAGTGAAATAGTGTTATGCATACAATTATTGAATGTTTAAACATGTCAATGAGGGTATATTAACGCCTGCATGTGCGATCACAACGACATCTACACTGTAAGAACTTAACTGTTCATCCCTAGCTTTAGCATTGTGAAGAGCGAAATGTTACCGCCGTACTTGTGAGTGTAATGGGAAATTTTAACACATGTGTGAAGGCACTGTGTGCAGGTGTCTGATAAGTTATTAATGATATATTTTATAGTCCACTTCTAACATTTATTGTGACAGTGAGAGCTTCAACGAGTTACCTGTGGAATTTTAAGTAGTGTTGTGAAGCGTTCCATATTCTGTGATATTTTTTGCGCATTATTCATTTAAATTTTCTGCTATTGCACGTGCATGTTCAGATCTTGCAGTTCTATAACTTACTTGAAATGATGCTTCAAAATCCATTCTATTATTTGCTAATTTTCTTTTGAAATATTCGACATGTTTATTTTTGTGTGTCAGATATTTTGTTTCAAGGTGTGAAAAGTGATGAAGTGATGGTTTTAAATTGTTGTCGTGAAGAACTTGCTGATTACACATAGCAGTTTAGGTTCTGACTTTTACCCAGTAAAATTAAAACACATTTGTAATATTTTCTCTTTTTTCTTCTCACCATGTCCACCAAATGTTTCTTTGTTTTTAACCAAATGATATGAGAGCTCTTTACAGCTTTTAGTATCATCCCCTGCGTTATTTCGAAATCCGGCGTTGATGTTGAAGAATGAACAAATAACTGCATGTCCTGCAGACTCGACTAAAGGATCCGTTTTTAACCATCGATCCTTAACAAAATTACGGTATAAAATTTTTTTGAATCGTTTACACGTGAAGACGTTTATTAAACAAAGCTACCGTAGTATATTACTGATCACGAAATAAATCATACATACCTTAAAGCGTTTGTACGAACGTTTGTTATGCGCATATCCATTTGAGAAAAATATCTACCTCAAGAAATTGATCTTGCTTTCTGCTTTGCTATACAGTCAAGAACAGGTGTAACTTAATAGACAGACTACCAAGGTTGTGAAAAATCTTTGTGAAAGACACCCCGTCTCTACTTATTTTTTAACCGTTGGTACCACCTCGGTGCTCTTGGTACGATAAAGTGTATCTCGATATTTGTCTTATTAAAGTACACTTTTATCTTTTTTAATTTTTATGTTGTAATTTTTGAATTATTAACACTGCAGTAAATATATGTGTGTAAATTTATTTATTAATTATTTTTTCACTTAAGTGGTTAAAATTCCGCTATTGCAAAATGATTATCCCCTTTTATACACCTCACGAAACCCTGGGGATTCACAAACCACCGGTTGGGAAACACTGATATAAACAGTGTGCATATACCATTTAAAAAAACCCATAAATCAAAAAGTAATTAATATTTTTTCGTCCATTCTATTGAAAATGCCGTTTTTAATATACAAAAAAAAGTAATTACGTAATTTTTTTTATTAGTTCTATAATTACTTACTGATTTTGTAGCTGTTATCATAAAAATCTCGAGATATCGGTATTATAATACTACAATTCTTCATTTTTACATTTTGAATAAAAGACGACAAAGCACTTTATAAGACAGTTGGTTTAAGAATTCTTTGGAAGGTCATTGTTGTAATACGAATAAATATTTGTTTCTTAAATATTTTTCGTCATGGAATAATCTGATCGTGGTCTCAAAATTTTAGACTGAATTTAGATTTGCTCAAACATTTTTTTTTTTTGCTTTAATGCGAAGGAAAAGAAAATCTGATCATTGAAGGATGATGTCAGTTTTCAATTTCAAAGCAATTTTTATAGAAATCCAAGTTTATTTTTACTTTCGAATCTAAAACTAAAAATTACTTTAAAAAATTACGGATTTGAATTTTTATAACCAATATATAAGCTAAGCGATTGTTTCTGTCACCAATCAAGTAATCTGAATCCAATTAAAATCATATAATGATCTAACAGAAATCCTTCTTTTTAATGCATACGATATAAATTTATGCTTTGTATTAACTTCAATTATTACTCAATATCATTAGAGTATTACTGAACTTTTATTTTAATAATTATTCAATGAATTATAAGTAATTAATTATCAATAAGTATATTGTTTCAGAAAGCATCACAATTAAATGATCACAATGAATTTCAAACTTGTTCATTTTGTTATTTAATGCTTGGAATTCCATTTTTTACCTTATTAAACATATATCCAAAATTAGTTGGATATTAAAGTTATATTTTTGTTTATATATTATATTTTTGTTCATAAGTTATATGAAATCATTTATTTGTACTGAAAAACCGAAAGTGAAAAATGAAATAAAATGCGAATGCAATTTAAGTCTTTATTAGTATATATAGCTTCTTTCTTAATATTTTGTTCAATAAAGCGGATTATATGAATTTTTTTCCTAACATTTTGAGTTAATAGATAAAACACAAAATAAATTAAACTGTCATTTCTTTTGAAATTATTATAAAAAAGGGAGCAGAAACACATAAAACAGTATGTAAAAATAGGACAATAATAAATGCACAAATTGAAATATGCAAAGAAAAACTGTGTACAGCAAGTGATATGAAAGAGAACAGTTCTCGTATAACACACACATTAAAGTAAAATGCTTATAAATAGTGTTTTATGCTTAAATTTAAAACAGCATTTCATTGTCATAGATTGAGTAGTTATTTAAATAATAGCTACGAAATATTTATTTTCTTGCCCTACATCCAGTTTTTTGAAGAAATAAATTTTTGGAAATTTTTCAAAAGGCATTATTACTTTGCTTTTTAATACAAGAATATACATGATGTAATTTAAATTTAAGCTATTCTATACACATAAAAACAGATATCAGAATGTTTATTATTATACAAAATTGAACTATCGATAAGATGCAAAAGAAGTACTATAACTTTCGAAGAAAAATATAGACTGTTGAAAACACTGAAATAATATTGTTATAACAAACTTGTAAAATTGTTTTTAACATTTTCAGAGAAATCCAGTAAATGTTACTACTTTATCTCATTATTAATTAAATATATCACTAAATAAACTGCCTTTGAAATGATAAAGTCAATAGATAAGAAACTAATGTAGTAAAACCACTCTAATTCTTTATGCTTTGCAATGATCATAAAGGACTCCCCTAGGGTGTTTTATTCAGATGGTAGTTGATTATATTTTATTATTTTTTACATCAAACATTCTGAGTAACGATACAATTACTCAAGGGACCTTACAGCAAGTCTCACAATTCCATGAATTATTAATTGAAACTGGGAATGCTATTTTTTTTTACTCCTACCTACTTCTTGATGCGGAGAGTCAGCTTTTGACCATCAGATAGCATATGCCTCTTTTATTGTTTATTTTTTTTGCAGTGCTGAGTACAATTTTCCTGAAGAGAAAATCGAGACCTGATGATAAGGATTATATCTTGAAGATCTTCTTAGAAACAGTAGGCGTCAAAAACATAGTTTTCCCTTAGATCTTAAAGCAGAGACACATTTGAACTGGATATTAAAAATTATTGTTATTTTTCTGATCTTTTTATGTGATTTTTCCTAAATGTCATGTTTCAGCTTTTTTTAAATCTAGTTACTTCTAAAATCTGACTTCAGATATCTTACTATTCATAAAAATGCAAAGAAATGCGGGTATAAATAGAATTCAAGAATCCGTGGTTTCTTCCCACACTATTATTTTTCCTAACGAGTTAATTAAATAAATTAACTAATGTCAATGGGTGTTTTTTCTTTATGATGTTTACCGAAGAGCTAAAATTTGATTAAAATAATTGGAGCAAGGCTTATTTTATTTTATTTGCTACTTAAACGATCATGTAAAACAGATTAAAAATTTCCATCTCTGATTTGAATGATAATTTTTAGAAATATATTTTCTTCAAAAATAAAATATATAGATTTGTATTGATGATTAGTTTTAACGATATTTAAATTTTCTATTTATTAGTTAAGGCAAGATAGTAATGTTATATTTTAGTGAATAGTTGAAAAGTAAAATAAAATAATAATCTACAATAGATCAAAGTCCGAAAGTTTCTGGTCTTCTTATCTGGAACGTTTTTAATTAAGAATTTCAAATATGTATTGCCAGATAATGGAAAAATATATGTGTGACATGCACACATAGCATCTTATCAGAATAGGACAATGAAACATTTTAAATAAAAGGGGTCATTTTACAAAAATAGTTTAGCTATATATAAGGACCCCCATAAAGCCTTGTGATGGGTGTCACCTAAAATACAAATACCAAAAAGAATCATATTAAATTTTTATCAGTTTAATTGAATGGTTTAAAACAGTTTAACATCACGTGATGTTTCGTCATATGTATTTAAAAACTGCTCATTATCTTAGAACGAATTCATTTTAATAAATAAACATGTCTTTTGGTGTAATATTACTAATATAATAAACTAAATCCCTCATTTAATTAAAAAAGAGAAGACCGAATAAAATCAAGCACAAACAAGATTTCAGTTTATCAGTAACTAAAACAATTTAATTAAATTCAATTGATATTATAACAATTATTATTAAAATTTAATCTAGAACCAAAAAACTAAACGCAGAACCAATAAACCTAGAAAATATTTCACTATAAGCAAACATCTTAAAATTAGGAAGGAGCTTACAGCTGTAATTAAAAACGAGTTTATTTTTAGATTTTTGAAAATCATGAAAAAGCGCTTTATGAGGCTGAAAATTCTAAATTGAAAAAGTGGCAAAACAAGCATATATTTGTTATTAAAAACTTAATTCTGCAAAATATGATTTTATAAACACGAATCTATTATGGAGGAGAAATTTTTAAAACTTAAATACCGGATCTTATTCTGGAAGGGAGTGTCTGTGACTCGAATTTTGTAGTATAATAATTTAGTTAACTTATATTTTTCAGCGGTAAAACTCTTTTCAACTTTTTAATACCAAATTTGATTTACTTAACTAGCTATTGGCTCCAAAAAAACGCACGCACGCACGCACACGCACGCACACAACACACACACTCGAGCGCGGTTATATTAATTATACGTCTAAAATACTGCAGAATTTGAATTGAGCTAGTAATTGTATTTCATAAGTAAATTTGCATATATTGATGAGATAATAACTTTAAACTTTGTTTGTAATTAGAAGCTCCTGTTTTTATTTTTTTAAAAATTCAATCCTTTTCTACGGATTTTCAGTTATTATTTTTTTTATTTGCACTCTATAAATCTTACATGATAATCCTATCATGTAATTGGGTACCGTATGAACGATACCTAAAACAAACGTGGGATCATTTAATACTTTGGATTTCTATAATATTCTAAAATGTGCAACTGATTATTTACATAAGTGTAAGACGCTATTTACAGAACAAATTTATTCAGCAGTTACACCTTGTTGCAAATTTTTTTAAAAAATAAATGGGGGGAAAATAAAATAAAATCCACACATAATCTTCTTTAAGTCAGTCCTCTAAATCAATGTCTCACAAAAATTTCAATTACACTCTTTGGTTTATTCTGCATTCCGCTTAAGAGTATATAAAAAAAGTAATAACAATATTTAGATAATTTGATTTTAAGTACCATAATTATTTAAACTGTGTTAACAAATACTTGATCTCACACCGACAATCGTAATTAACTTTTAGTTCATCCTCAATTTTTGCACTTCATTTTGAATAGTTTTTTCATAACACGTAATCATATAATTTTATTATAATCTGGATGTGCTTTACTATTCATGCTGTTTGTTAAGTAATTACATTAGTAATAATAATGAAGATGATATTAATAGAATTATGAAACTGAGATGCATTGAATTCTATGTAAGTATTACAATTGTTTGAAGTGTAAAGTTTCTAGATGCTTAATTAATTAAATTCGAAGGGAATAATTATTCTCTTTTGATATTGTAAGTAGAATATGCAAGATAATAAATGCTTGGTAATCTTTTTTGAAGTAAATATTAACTTATTTACTAATTAATCTTTTCAAGATCTTTTATTTGTAAATCTGTCCATTATTTTATTTAAGTAAACATTTTATATAATTTTTACGAAAATTTAAATAATATTTTTTTGCTAAACTTTACAAGGATTGTTAGACAAGTTAACATTTATTTCGGACTTTTAAATTGCACTTTCTAGTAATTCAAACAGAAATATGAAGGATGATATAATTTGCATCAATATTAATTCAATAGAATCTTACAGGTTTTAAGTACTAATTTATACATAGAAAAGTAAATTAAAAGTTCAAGGCAAAATAAAACAAAACTGATTACAAAAGAGAGAAATATAAATGGATTATAAGGTATAAAGCATCATTATATTTGTTAATAATTTTCGAACAAAACTGTTGATAAACGCTTAAGTTACAACGATGCATCTTTTCGTGTTGCATTTCGACTCTCACACAAATAATTCCAAATGAAAAGCTTTGAAAATGCATTTCATCTTTCATTTACACTCTATTTTTTTCTATTAAAGTTTACTTCAAATTATTTATTTCTTTTCATCATTCCTATTAAAGATTTAACGTTTCTTACACTTACATATTTTACTTTATATAGGGAGAAATTATTACTCAGTGATATCAAACTGTGTTATAAATTAGTAGCAAAAAAGAAAAAAAAATCTCTGGAATTATGCATTTGAGGTAGCATTTTGATCATGTGAATTTGATTTCTTTGCCAACAAAACACGCAACGAATATCCCAGGTGTCCATAAAAAATATCAGCATTTCCGAACCTCGTAATTTTAACTAAGAACCGCGACGAAAAATGTTACATATTCGTAAAGTACAACTTAAAAAGCCCTTTTGTAACATATACAAAGTTAAGTAATTTCCCACTGCAATCTTTCGCAGCAAGTAACCCAACAAGATGGAACTCGGTATTCTGTCAAATTTATTCCGTCATTATACGCTTGAGTGGCAACTGTAGGGGTGTCGCAATATGGAAGACTGAGACGTGAGAAATCTAAATGGCGAGTGCACAAGTGAAAACAACTCGTAAAGTAGTAATATGTCAAGTGGTTCTTCAAAACAAAATCCGTCATCACTACATAACGTCGCTTCAGAAGTTCTTACAGGAAAGATCCCTCATCAGATTATGTTATCCCATGTTAGTTAAAGCAGTTTCAGGAACAAACGGATAGCGTATTACATCAAAAATCCCTCACCACTGCACATCATCTCTTCAGATGTAAGATTCTCCTTTAAATAATTCTATACGATATTGGCTAACTGATATTGGAAAGGTTCTACTACATTCCATTGGGAGTATGCCGAAGATATTGTCAGCAAAACCTCTGCATCCACATAGCATGAACTTTGCGGGAATTTGAATTCTGTCTCGATGAATTACGTGCTATGAAAGGATGTCATGAGGAAAGCAAGTTCTCGTAATTCATTGAAAACTTTTTAATAAGTTTGATTAAGTTTTAAAATTAATTATTATTTAATATTATCGTTATTAGATTAATAACTTTTTTAGTTGCAACTTTATGTAAATGTAACTTTGTATTATTAAAAATTCTTTTTTTAAGTTTTACATAGCGAATATGTAATAATATTTTTCATCATATTCATTCATTAAAATTATGAGAAATAAATCTTGGTAATAATATATGGACAATCAATATCTTTTATGGACACTCATATATAATATATGGACACTCATATATAATATATGGACACTCATAT
>BMAW01132781.1:251591-273723 GCA_019974015.1 Nephila pilipes | reverse complement strand
AAAAAAAAAAAAAAAAAAAAAAAAAAAAAAAATGAGCTCATTCAAAAATTTCCAGATTCCTCAACTTCATATAAAATAAAAAAGTTCCCATAATTTCTACAGGCTTATGTTTAGGTGTTCCGATCTTTTATTTTACTCTAAATTTGAAAATAAAAGATTGCCCAAATACTGATTCATCCTCTTGAGACATTACTAATATGCGAAACATTAATTTAAGAAGAAAAATAGTTTTACAGTACAACTATTTAAACAACTGAAATTTTTGCAAGACTTCTGTATATAACTATAAGAATATTTATAACTGTAATACATTATTTGTTAAACATCCTCGAAAGTTATATTCAACATTAAATTATTAATAATTCTAAAAACCACATAACACAAAATTTTACCTTGTAATTGTAATACAACAAGATGACATTTCTTAGAATATAATCCAATAAAGCATGATGCAGAAAAGTGAAAATAGAATATTCATTTATACTCGCTTTTATGGTACTTCTGTGTTTCATTTTGTAAATATTCCATTTTAAAATCATATATGATTTCAAGAAAGCATGAAATGATATACATTATAAAGAGGAAAATGCAAATGTTTCAATTTTATATTTGACAGAATATAATTTTAATATGCGGTTAAGAGAGGTAAAGTTCATTTTAAATTCAGTTAAGTCAGAGCAGTAATCCAAGCTAAATGCTGAATAATTAAAAAGTTACGTTTATTTTATTGAAAAAAAAAACTTTTGCTTATCTCGGCTAAAAGTATGATTAACTTTTTCTAAAAGTTAATAATGCATACAAAAATTACTTCCTGGAATGAATATATATTTATCCAATAATTTCATGTCATTATCTTAAATATAGAGGTACCTCAGTTAACAACGGCTTCAATTAATGACCCCCCCACTGGCAACGATTGCTTGCTATAAGCAAAAAAAAAAGAACTCCTTGGAAACGACGGCCTTGTCGATTGAGCCACAAAGAATTAATCGGAAAGAATTAATGAAATTGGTCAGTGAGATAATCCTGGAACGTATTATCGTTATTAACTAAGTTAATACTGTAAATTTGATGAATGTTTGAAGCAACATAGTTAGTTTGATTGAAGAAACATTTAAAACTGTAATATCTTCTAGAATCATGTAAAGTGGAGAGGAAATCTTGGTGAAGATGAAAATAAACTCGCTTCCTGACTGTGCAGTTAAAAATTTATATAAAATCCACCAATTGATATTTATTCCCCGTTCTATTTTTTTATAAAGGGTCAAATGCACATTCCATTACTGTAAGAATACTGTATGGCTTAGGTTGATAGATTTCTAAAGGAACAAGTAAAAATTCTTAAGAATTCTGTCAAAAATTCGTTAAGAATTGGCTAATTAATTTATACATCCGAAAAAAATTCAATACCTTTAAAAGACTTAGATCTCCCATATGGAATTAGAATCGTTATCTTACGACGTTTCGTTTAAGCTCTAGACTGTAAAATATAAAAAATGATTCAGTATTATAAATTAAGTAAGATTTTAAAAATATGAAAAAAGTTATAGAAAATTATTAAATTAAAAGAAAATGATTTCAAGAACGTAAACTTAATAAAAAATCATAATTATTGGAAAAATAGATGTAAAGCGGACGAAATACGAGGTGGGGAAGAGGGCCAATTTCGAAGGTCAGAACGCGAGTGTTTAAGACACCAAACCGAAATTAACTTTCTATGGATCAGAGAAAATTGCAGAAAACGTAAGCTATGCATTAAAATTGTAAAGAACATTAAAATGACGTTTAATTTCCGGATTTAGAGATTATGCAGAGATGTTTTGAAAGGAGGACTTAGCGTAAGAGATGTGGCCGTATAAATTTTGAATGTTTTGTTGAAAATATATTGTAGTAGTAAGAAGAGTTCATTACATCAAATAATGTAAAATAAAGTTTTCAATGGCTCACATCTTAATAATGGGCCAGTCAACAGCAAATTAACCTCCAAGGAAAGAAGGATTTAGCAGATAATATAGCAAAGCTAAACGTATGAATTTAATAACAAAATATTTTTTTAAATTAAAAAATTCATTAATTAAGAAAGATTTTCAAAAACATGGAAGAAAAAGAATAAAAATTAAAAATAAATATAAAACAAAAAAAAATGTTTTATGTAAAGTTTTACAAAGAACAGATTTAGACACCCTAGGTGCTACTTTTTTTTTTTTTTAAATTAAATATTAGAATTAAAGTGAACACTGAAATTTTTTGAGGTAGACAATAATATAAGCTACTTGGAATTGAAATTAAAACAAACGATACATTATTAAAATGAAGATATTTAAGCTAAATGTATCTAAAATTGAAGCGGAAGATAAATATATATATATATATATATATATATATATTATCACTGAATACTTTGTGTCATTTGTACTTTAAAATTAATTCAAACGATAAATTGTTTAACTGAATATATTTCATTCTAAATGTTATTAAAATGATATATAATTGAATATAATATAAGCTACATGTAATTAAAATGAAAGCAAATGATAGATTGTTTAATTGAATATATTGAATATATTTTAAGCTAAAGAAAATTAAATTAAAGGGAATGGTTAATTATTAAACTGAATATATTATTTGAAGCTAAATATACTTAAAATGAAATGAAATGGTTTGGTAAATTGTTAAATTGATTATAAAAGAATATAGAAAAATTTAACATTAAACCTATGGATAGAACTGTAAAATTAAGTTATTTGAATAATATCCTAGTTAATAGTTAAAATTACCAAGCGTTTATATTTAACATTAGAGACAAAGCCATTAAGTATAATTTAAAAGAATATAGAACAATTTAACATTAAGTCTATGGATAGAATCACGAAATCAGGAAATTGAACATGGTTATAAAATATCTAATAATAAATATATAATTTGATGAATAAGGTAAAGATGTTTTGAATAGAAGGATTATTAATATCAAAGATGCTATTTGTAAAACTTTTTTGGCAATTTGTTTAAAATATTGTTTATTTTACTGCTAAGAACAAACAAATCAATAAATACAACAACCTTCAAAAAATTTCACTATCGATCTAAAGTTAAGGTAGATTATGATATAATATGAACAAGAATTAGGTGCAGTGATGTTAACATCTGCCTTATTTATCCCTTCAATATTAAACTTTGAAAAAAAAATCTAAAGCGATTTTCGAAAAAATTGTTTTGATGTATATGGATGTTATGGACTGATGATACAGCTGCTAACAATATGTGGAGGCAGTCCATGGAACCTTCACATGTTGCCAAAGTTGATCTGGTATATCAACGGAGGGTGTATGCCAGTCGTTCTCTAATAATCGATCAGACGTGTGTAGAAAACTTCAACTTTTAACTTATCACTAAATTACTTTTTTTTCACTTTTACTGAAAAACTTTCTTCCCACTTCTGATATGTTAGAAACATACTTTCTTATTAGAATTCTCACGCTCATTTCTTTTACTCTTACTTTTCTTAATAATAACTTTTAGCTAATAACCTTTTGTTTGCAGAATTACTGTTGTTTTGATACAATTCAGAGACTTGATTGAAAGACTATAACAATATTTATTAAGTATTACGCTGACTGCATTACTGTGTGATTCTTCCTCACAAGTGTCAACTCGATCGCTTACACATTCATATTGAGACTCTGAGATGGGATGGGGGTATGAATGACATCTTACACTCGCCCCTTACGAGTCGCCCTATACATGAGGATTTTAAGCGATGGAGATAACAGATTATATTACAGGAGATAACATTGGGCTTTTTTGTTATATATTTAAAACAAATAATTTCCCTAACAAATTACTTCCAATCTCATAATAAGAAATGAAAATTATTATCTCCTCCTTTCAGTTCACACTAGGTAGTCCAAGGTTAAATAATCTCACAATGCACACTTTTCAGTTTCTTTCAGTTCGTTTCACAGCCCATAGTTGCGTAAATCCCACAATGTGTGTCTTTATTGTTTCTTTCAATAAATTATGCGTAACTGGTAGATTAATATTCCACTAAGCACATCTTTTTTGTTTCTTTCCTTTCAATGCGCAGTTCTAGTAGGTCAACATCCCACTTATAATTTGTAGAAAACTTTAACTTTTAACTTTTATCACTTAACTACATTTTTCACTTTTATTGATAAACTTTTTTCCATTTCTGATCTGTTAGAAACATACTTTCTTATTATTAGAATTCTCAAACACACTTCCTTTATTCTTACTTTGCTTAGTAAATATTAGCTAATAATATTTTGTTTACAGCATTATTGTTGTGCTGAGACAAATAAGAGTCTTTATTGTAAAACTACAACAATATTTATTAAGTATTACTCGCTCTCTCTCTAATCGCCTTACTGTGCGACAATCCCAACTCGATCCCTTACACAATGATACTGAGTTTGGCTGATGCTGATCTGCTCTGAGTTAGTGGCATCTTACATTCACCCCTTATTAGACACCCTTTATAGGTGAACTATAAACACTGGAAATAACATGTGTTCGAAAGGCGATAAATTGGGAGAGTAGACGGTTAAGGCAGCAGTATAGTCTGGAGGATGAAGTTTTAAACTTTGCGTACCACGTGTGGTCATGCAATGTCCTGTTGTAATATGATTTGAAGGTCAAGCTCTGAAGGTAAGAGAGGATAATGATATAGCGATATAGCCTCAGAGATATAGCGTTGACTGGTTATTATATCGGAAATGTTTACCAGAGGAATGCGGGGTCAGAAACCAATACCACCTCAAATCATAAACCTGGTACAGAATCAGTATGATGATGCATAAGGCAACAGTTAAGCAACCCTTCTTCACTTTGTTTCCAAACTCTAATCCAGTTGGTATATACACGTGTCATTCTATTTGAATATATTAGTTTAAAAAAAAGGTTAGAAAGTCTTTAATGACGAAACTTTGAATGTAAAATATACATAAAATTTCATTGCCTTCTTGTTTAGAGGGAAATATTTAAATTAATATGCAGAAACATTTTGTGATAACCAATCACAGCACTTAAAATTATCAGACAGTCGGAACCATAATTTTGAAAAGTAAAAGTATGATTAAATATTTTTTTTTGATATTTAGAGTAATCTGAATTATAATATACATTGTATTAAAAATTAGTATAAAAATAAGGAAAAAATAGCATATTTTTAAAATGCTCCTTTTTCTTGAAAAATCTTACTATAATATTGTAATTCAGCATATGTATAGATATGACATCTTTACAGAACCTAAACTGGGAATTATTAATAATTTACAATATTTGCAGAGTTGTTATGAGTAACATCACGTGTTTCTTAAAAACATTTCTCTATTCTTATGCATTTAAATGTGAATAAATCCACATATAAATTATACATTACAAAAATTCTAATTCAAGCTCTCAAGAAGATTATGAAAAACATTTCTTCCAAATTTTATCAAAATGAAGAAAAAATCTTTTGAGTTATCACCGTACAAAAATTGTAAATGTACTAAAAATTACATTCTTCAAAAAATGGATTTAAAGTTAAAACTTGTACAGAAAACAAAGATACTTACCAAATAAACTCAAAACCCATCACTTTTATAAGTCATATCTTCTTCTTTTTCTCTCTTTTTGGAATGTAATTTTCATGTAACTCTTATTTTTTTTCTAGCCATTTTTGCTGATGGTAACGAATGTCGTTTGGAGTCAGCAATACGAATAACATCAAAGTTCTTAAAGGCATCAACTGCTTAATGCCCAGGAATCACATCTAAAGCATGTAATATTTTCAACACTCTCTTATAACCCTAAATAAATTGTGTGTATTACAGATATATATGTCCCCAGAGTAAATGTTTCATGGTTGACAAATACATCTTTCGGCATTATTTTCCGCAAGCAACCATTAAAACATTCCTTTGAATTCTGTGTTTTGCCATGGAGACATTTTTTTAATAAACTTTGATCATATAAATCAAAATATGTAGATTTTATGGAATTAACAATGGTTTTAGGCAGGCTTTTGTATTTTTCATTTACTTTTGTTCCTCAAGCAATAGTACGTTGATATTTGCACCAACTAAATTGTCCTTTCGGATACAGGCTATGCATTGGCTGATACACTCCTGAATAGCTGTGACAAAATGCTACTATTACAGCGCTTTACATAGATAATAAATCACTTGCAATGTTTATAATACTAATACCATAGTATTTTGCGATTTGTAAATTAGTTTGTCGGTAAATTTTCCTTTTCTACCTAATCCTTTCCGAATTGATTTTATTTTACGAAGGCGGGTTCCGACTTTTTTCTTAATGTATCCAGTCCACTGATATTTTCTGACACTAATTTTTCCATCGTTGTCTTTCATTGCTGAGTAACATTGGAGCTCATTGTCACCGTAAAAGGACAAAAATTTCAGCTATCTCAAATGGAAAGAGCGTTCGCAGATACGATTTGTACCAAAAGATTCCGTGCTATATGATGACCAAGAATGATTTTGTGAATAAATGTGATAATGGGATACATTTGATCTTTTGTTTCGTGCCCATGTGAGATAATTCTTTGACATAATTTCTATATTTACAACTTAACCCATATCAATGGATAAAGTTGCTACGCACCCAATTAATAATGTGTGGTTTCGACGTTGCCGAATACCATTAAAAGATACACTGCAACTTGTTAAATCTTCTTCTTATGATTAATTTCTATTATTTCAAAATCAGAACTATCCATAGAATCCTGTGCAGTAGTTCACGCAATTTTCAACAACTTCTTTTCACAACTTCTCAAAGCTGACTTTGATAAACATGGCATATCTAATGCAGAACTAAGCTTTTTCGAAGCATTATGGCCTTTTCCAATTAACCGCAAACAAATAAGATCGAAAGAATTGCAAAATTAATATAGATAAATATAAGAAGTCATGATCATTACAAATGTAAACCTAAAAAAAATTCTGAGCACATGTTTATGTATTATATAGTTTGTATTATGTTATACAAATTGATATAAAAATAATTTTAAAAAGTAAAGTAAAATTTGCTCATTTCTGGTTGCGTGTTTCCCTTTACCTATTTACTTAGTGTTAAAATGACCTCTCTCAGCACTGTTTCAATTAGCACCGTATCGTATAAAAACACTTCTTAAATGTCAGGCGATGTTTCTCTGTATATTTTACATTTTATTACAAAGGCATGTGACAAATTTCTCAAAAATAAATAAATAAAAAAAAAATAAAAAAAGATTAGCACTCATGATTGCGTTATTTGAATTTTGTTCTAATACAAACACAAGTATCGTCATTCGTTGTTCTGCTTATGCTAAGAGTTTGGTTATTGCTGACGTAAGATCAATTAGTCTATTCAAAGAACGATGCTATTTTACCCAAACTTTAATATGCGATTTTCATTGTAACTTTTATATATTTTTTAAAGTTTAAATAAATATCAAACGAATGTGAATTTACCCCCAAAATTTCTATTGATTTTCAACATAAGAACAATACAATATATTGTAATAATAGTACCAATAAACCATTGCTTTTTCGAAAATATTAGCATATTATTGCTTGTTGTCAAGTTTTATATGTAAAAATATTTTACATATAATATATTAAATAAAAATATTTTATAAAATGCTAAATATTTTAGAAATATACTTGATCTCTTACAGCATGATATACATATATTAGAAATCATTTGAAGTATAATTATAGGATAAAACTTATTTCTTAAATTTTGGTTTATTTACTCAAAGCTCCACTAGATATTTAGAAAATATATTGAGTCAAAATTTAAAAAAATCTATATTTTAAATAAATGGTTTAACCTTAGAGCATGCAATAAACATTTTTCATCTTAAAAATGTTAAGAGATCACATGCTAATGTTAAAATGTTAACAAAGCAATTTATCGGATATAAATCAAATTTTATTTAACTGTTTATAATGCTAAAGTGCTTACTCTTAGATGTTGAAACATTTTTATTTATTTGTTAAATTTTTTTTCTCTAAATGCTTAAAATTCAACATAAGAATTGCTTAGAAAAAACGAGTGAAAATTTGTGTGTGTATACTTTTTTTTAATAAATACTCAAAACACAAATGAAACAACAAGTATTTAACAATATCGGGAATTATTTTGGTTAGCTTTTTTGACAAACATTAGCAATTATCAAACAGCTGGGACAGTGGTAGACAATAAAGTAATTAAGTTCTTAATCGAATCAAAGGCGAGTGCGAATCAATGAAATGAATTTTTAAAAATAAATTATTAAATAATAACTATTGTGATGGTTAAACAACATGTTCATGGGCTACAAAGTTAATTAATAAGATATTTACACGATATTTCAACGGCAAATTTTATATTATTCACTTAGAAATAAAGTACAATCATATAGAATGTCAAAAGATAGCTTAAAAACACTCAATTACTCAATTTTCTATTTAAAAGAAATTCGATATATGATTTTCTAACAATTAGTACACTCGTAAGGCATTTGATCAAATTAAAAAAAAAATAGGAAGATTAAAAATATTGGATCATATTAAGAAATATAAGTAGTATTAAAGCACTTCTTTGAGGAAACAAAAGGGTCGAATTATTTTGCTTAGAAATGTAACCGTATCTACGGTCCTCGATTAATAGGCTCATTTTAAATATGGTTTAATCTCTCTTATGGATGTAAAAATTGCAATTAAATGGATAGATTTAAATTGTTCCAATCCATTACCCTTTCCCACAAACTATATCCTTAAAATTAGTGAGAAAGCATTGACGAACAGTTTCTGTACTCCAAAAGCAATGCAGTGCTAGCCAAAAATAGTACCACAAGCCACCTTTCACTTATATCAGAAACATATTTTAATTCATTTTTAATTGAAGTTTTGAATTTAGAAACCTTTTCATCATATTCCTGAACCAGATTCATGAAATAAAATATGTGACGTCATTAAAATGAATTGAAACTGAGAATATTCGTAAATTTGATTCCTTTGAAAACTTGTAAGATTTATAACTAAATAAATTAGTTACTTAAAATTTTTATCGATATATATTTTTCAGTTAGATAGTGGTAAGTCCCGAAAGATAAAATTTAATAATATGTAAAATTTTTCACATATTCTACGAATCATAACTTGAGAAATATTATGAATAATTAAACATAAATTATAGAATTATAATAACGTTATTAAAACATTCTTTACAGGACTTTTATTCAAGAAATTCAATAGCTAAGTAAAGAAATAATTTGTCTTCTTAACTGCATTAAAAGCAGCTTAGTAAAAGTATATTTAAAATCCTTTTGCTGTCTGTTATTTGAATTAAAAAAAATATTTAGACTTAATTGTGCTCCATTGTTTATTAATCATTTTTCAGTTTTTTATAGAATCTTTTTATAATATTAAAGTTATTTTTAAAGTAAAAACAAACAGTCTCAAAATATTTATTAATAAATATGAATATTTAATTTAAAATAACGTATTCTACCGTTAATAAAGTATACTTAATCCAGAAAGTAACCCAATTCATTAATTTATGCTAGATGCGCTAAATTAAAAGATATAGGTTTAATTTACAATAATTTCACATAAATATTATGGAAAAAAAACCCTCTTGTTAAAACTCATTTAATGTATTAAATTGGGTACATAAGAGGAAAATTTTTAAAAATCTTATTTCTTAAAATATTGATTTAAATTAATTTCTAGCAACAGGTTTAGAGCACTAATAGCCATTTTATTAAAAAACACAATTATTCTTTTGATGTTTCTTAAAGGCATGAAAAATGCATCTTTCAAAACCACTGTTCAAAGTCATTGAATTATTGAAGAACAAAACTGTCTCCTCTCAATTTTGGAATGAGTAATTCATATTCAATAATAAAGCTACATTTTTAATTCAGAGATAAATGTAAACACATATGACATACAAATAGTGAACAATTTATTATTTTTAAATGAATTTCGAAACATTACGATTACAATACATTGTAAAATAAAATTTCTCACAATATTTTAATTTAAAAAATTAAAAATAATTGTTACATTGCACAATAACTTTGCATGGATATTAAATTGCTGAAACTTCTTCTCACTGGACAAAAATGCTTTTTGAAAAAAAATAATTATAGAGACTGAGATGATTAATATTATTCAGAATTCATTATATTGAGAAAAAAAATCTGATTGTGTGTGTTTAAATATCAGAAAGTACTACAGAAATATATTTAGCATAATTACATATTTCATCAATATATTGTAGATAAAAAGATTCTTTTTTTTATCGAGTTATAAAATGTGTATAGTTTTTGCTAAAATAATTTAAAGGTGAAAGGATAGAACTTTCTATGGCCTTAATTAAAAAACCCCACAATTTAAACCGTTTACTTACTTTTTAATAAAAATCTTCCAGTAGCAAATCTCATTAAATTTAAGAGGATAAACTGTAAAAAGTTGAAATATTTCAGTACTACTTAAAGGTACTCCGCTACTAAATTAAATGCAATGTGTCAGAGAAAGATAAATCATACTTATTTTAAGATCCTCGTGCGAATAGTTTTTACATTTTTGTACTTTGAAAAATAGAAATTTGTTTCAACATACCTTGAGTTGATTCCGTATTTCCTAATTAAAAAGTGCTCTAATGCGAGTTGGAGATCTTTTTACAAGACTCTCTGCTCGCTTTAAAATATTGCAGTTCAAATATAGTACTTTCTTAGAGATTTATCTCATTTTTTTTTATTATCAAACTTCATTTTTGGGGATTTAGTTCTAGAGTTAAAATTTATTAAACCTTATATAAGTATATGAAAGGTTTCCATTGAAATAAAAATGCCACAAAAGAAAATTATAAAAATATCTAATCTCAAAACTCTCTACTCTATTTGTATTACAGAAAACTGGTGAGAAATTGCTAATCGTTAAATAAATTTAGTTATATATGATTTTATATCTCTTCAAATTTTAATTGCAAATCAGCGTAGTCTTCGAAATACTTATGAATATTGTTAAAAACTGCGTGGAATATAAATAGGGCAAAATAATATGAACTAAAATAGTTTTTCCTAATTTTTTACATTTAAATACAAACGTGTCTTCCAATAAGCAGTATAATAAAATTACATACATTAAGAAAATAATCATGTTTTGAAAATAATGACATGGCTTTTATATATATGTTTATTTTTTGCGTAATTTCTAAATCATAAGAATACAAAATCGATTTTGATTTTTCACATGTAGGACTAGTATTTGGTTATAGTATGTTTAATGTTCTGAAGAATGAATCGGAATCGAATTTTCAGGAAGAAAAGGCACTTTCTCTCTCTTTGTGACACTGTATCCTTCTTGGCATTACAATAAATAAGAAGTTAACCAAGATTTTGGTACAATATACTCATACAAAACAAACACATACAACACTGACACAGACGCGTTCACCCAACACACTTGCAAGACACACTTTCTGAGTTATGTACTTGAATTAAACTTAAATGATCGGGACACCACTGTAATCCATCTCTAAGTAAGAAATGTCAACTATAAATCCCGTTGTTTAAATGAATTTATTGTATGCACGAAATGATAGACTTTTCATTTGAGTCATTATTCAATTTCCCAAATCTGTATTCTCATCTATGATCGGAGCCTCTTCTGTCACTAAATGATCACATCACTCTGCCGGTTTCCTTATTTATAAATGTGTTAATAATTAAAATTCATAAGTTTGAGGGAACAAATTAAATCAGAGAAAAAGTGCCGATTCAGTACGCAGTAAACAATATTTAAAATCAAACTAATAAGAGAAAAGTTTTAAAACATGCAGTTAAATCATTAGTTAAAAGTATAATAACTCAAGAATAACTTATATAACTTTTTGTTTATTTACTCTGTGTAAAATTATGTGTAAATACCTCTTATTTACACATAATTATATAATAGGTTTTTTTTAAATATTCAAAATTGAAACGAATTTCACATGAATTTCATATCTTCATATAAGTTATAAGCGACAGATTTGTTTTATGATGTATTTTCACCGACAGGAAAACTCAATTTTGTATTTTTCCCCCACACAAGTATTTATTTATTGAAACTTTCCTTAAAAAAATTCTACATTTCCTACTTCAGTCAACTCCGATGTGATCATGATCTCGAATAATGTTTTTGTTTGACTGTAGTATAATTTTTCTGCTTGAATAAATTATTAACACCCCTTTGTTTTATGTAATGTAAAACCAGAGGGTAATGAACTCGCATTTTAAGAGTAGAAAATAAAAATAAAGTTCTAAAATAGTTTTTTATTATAATTATAAGTAGAAAAGGACTCATAATCATTATAACTGAAATTATTATTCATTATGTAGCATAATTGTTCAACTATTATCTGAAATAAATTTTCCATTTGAAATTATTTGAATCGATTTTGTGCATATATTTGAATTAGATGTATTTCTAAAGAAAATCAGCACAATACTGAAAAAACAATGTTTCCTGATAGCAAAATTCTTGTTTATTATTGAGCAAGTGGAATTTTGAATTATACAACTTGATGAAAAAAACATTTGGGATTAAAAATTCATTTTCTCGTAATTTTGGCAATTTATTGTAGAATGTTTCCAGTATAATTTTTGAGTTTTTTCAAGTCTGCCATCAGATTGTTATACGAACCGCAAAGACAAACAAATAAAATAGACAAATCAAATTGCTACATGAGACTCTCATAAAGACAAACACCACACACACACATACACACGCAAGCAACGATTATTAATTTTATAAATTTTTATTCAATGAAAAAGTAAATTCATGCAAATAACTATTTTAGAAATTTTCTGAAAATCTTATGCTGATTCGTTTTTTAAGATTTATTATTTTTATTTTGGCCTGAGTTACATTAAGAATATTAATAAATCAATAAATCTTTTGTATTTGACGATAAAAATAATTTATACACTACGACTTTTTATATAATTGCATGTATATCAAAACTTGAAATATTAATACCTCGGAGTTTTGATAATATATCATCATATATACAAGGGCTAAAATATTTAAATCAAAATAAGTTTATATATCTGAAAGAGAATTATAGAACTTTAAAGTATAAAATAAATTACACACATTATTAATTTTAAATTATTCTCTCATCTTTTGAATACAAAGTTCAGTAGTACTGGACAGTTAACCATATTATGACATAAATGAGAAAAAAAGAGTTTAATTAATTTCCTATTAGTACAGGGTGATTATAATTAAAGTTGCACCTTCAAAAGTCTGTAAAAAGATTCACTGGTCAAAATGACCTGATATTTCATTGAGTATACATGAAATAAAGGGAATTTCTTTTGATAAAGAAACAAAGAATTGTTCAAAAATGAGCCGGTGGAGGGAGATGCACTTGTCATTAGAAGCCAATTAAAAGACGGGGCATATTGTTGAGCACTCTTTGTTCAAAGTCCATTTTCCACAGGGGGATTCTACAGCGGTTAGAAAAAAAAATCGACTTTTAACCGTCCCTGGGCGAAAAACCGTAAAAAAAGCAAAAGTGACGAAATCATCAAGAAATGGAAGTCCTGAATAAGCTGCTACGACTTACTTAAGAAATGTTTAATACACTGTCCACCGTTTTCTGCCAAAAGTTGAATGCGCAAAATATCATGTTTCATAACAGATTGGAGTGTATTAGTTGTGAAGTCGTGAATTAGTTGCGTAATGAGTATTTTCAATTCAGCTAAGTTCACACAATCGAAGTCCCGTACACAACATGATTTAGGTACCCTACAGGCAGAAGTCGCAAAGGTTCAGGCCAGGTGAAAGTAGTGGACAAGCTGTTGGGAAATGGCGACTGATAATTTTGTCATTTCCAAAATGTATGTTGAACAGCTGCTTCACTTCATTTAAAATGTGTGTGGAGGAGCGCCATCTTGCATAACAATTGAATTATCCACACATCTGCGCTGTTGCAGTGCTAGAATGAGCTGGTTGAGTAAAAGAGATTCATAACGTGTCCCGTTAACTGTACAGGTGACAGGACATGAAGGACCAGTCTCCTCGAAAAAGAAAGGGGAAATGATAAATGCTGCCGTAAACTCCCACCACACAGTGATCTTTTGAGAATGAAGAGGCAATGGTTGCATTTAGACCGGTTTCTCTATGCCCATATTATGCAATTCTGAGTATTGACAAAACCTTAGAGAGAGAAATGGGCTTTGTCTGTCCACAAAATGCATTTTCCATTTCCCCCATGCATTGTACATTTCCATTCGAGGAAGAAATTACAGAGCGAAAGCTTCTCATTTTACCAAGTCAGCGGGAATTAAATCTTGAACATGTGTAATTTTGAATGGATAGCATTGTAGGATGTTTCGTAAAATTTTAGGAACCGTGCTGATAGGCATGTCTAAAGCTCGGGCAATTCCTCTTGCACTGCATGTTCCCTAAGTACTGCTTGACACTTCTTCCAATGTTGTAGCCACATCTTCCACTGACATAGAAGCAATTGATTTTTTCCCTCTATCAAATTTCCCGTCAAGTGGACCCGTCTCTTCGAATTCATCATTGATTTTCTTCGGACCGAATGCAGTCATCGAACCAGAACCACTTTTTAAGCCCTTTAATGTCCAATGCAATTGCCGCGAGCCAGATTCTTTAATGATAGAGTCATAACTACTTTTTCAGACGCAGAATAACAGGACTTGCATATACTCCACCTTTTTATTGCAAGCATATCATGCGGTTCGCGTCTTTTTAATTAGCATCTTAAAATTCACAATATTTTGCAGCAATCGGTTTTTAGTCTCTTATGACCAGTACATCTTTATCTATTGGTTCCCTTTTAAACTATTTTTTTCTTTCTCTAAACAAATTCCTATTGCTTAATGTATACTCAGATGAAATATCAGGTCATTCTGACCAATGGTTCTTTTTTTTCTTTCTTGCAGCACTTTGAAAGTGCCACTTTAATTATAATCATCCTATAATTTAAAATCAAATTGAAATTATAGGTGTATATTATTTTT
Organism: Nephila pilipes; assembly: GCA_019974015.1. Classification (NCBI taxonomy): domain Eukaryota; kingdom Metazoa; phylum Arthropoda; class Arachnida; order Araneae; family Nephilidae; genus Nephila; species Nephila pilipes. Next base: position 258,689 of record BMAW01132781.1, on the reverse strand, counting down.
TGTTATTAAAACTGATATGAAATCCACATAATATGGATAGGATATCTGTGTCAAAAAAGCCTTTTAATCTTCTTATATGAGATTTCGATCTATAACAAACTACAATTGATTTATTGTTTTATTTATAACTTTATTTTAAAAATAATATCATTTTCAACTTTCAAATGATTATCTCATCAAAAAACTGTTCTTTTATTTCTAGCTCATAAAATCTTTTTTTTTTCAATTTAAAATTTTTATATCCTCTTTTCAGAGTTTAACTACATTCGAAAAAACTACTCTTGCATTTACTTCTCAATTTTCTGTAAAAGTTTCCATCCAATTTCTTACAGCGGGATATGCATTAGAAGCATAAAACGAGTTAGTTTCATTTTTTGACCTGGTCAGTTTTAGAATTTTCAGCGTGAGTTTTATTTCGAACTCAACCACGTCGAATAGAAAATCAGCAAATGGAAAATTCTGAAGCATCTCCTTTTCCCTTCAAATAGTGAATTTTCTTGGCGGAAGGTTACGATTGAAGGTTTTACATCTTTTGGAAAAACAAAATTTGTGCAGAGGCAATGCAAGTTTATTTTGCCGAGAAAGACGAATTGTAGGAGAAAGGAATGAAGTTGAAAGTGGATTTCATGATTCTTTTTTACTCCCTGTTTGGAAATAAAAATCCATTCAGTGTGGAACGCATTGTTCCATTTACAGCTATATTATAATGGCATAAAGTGCAAACGAAATTCTAGCTTTTACAAACAATTCTAAGTTATTGCTTTTCTCATAAGAACTGTTTTAGGACTAAATAAACTAAACTATTTTTTCAAAACAATCATATACTCGTCAAGTCAAGTCAAGTCATTAACATTAAGACAATTAAAAAGTTTTTAACTGTATTTCATATTGTACAAAATATAAATATTCTTTCGGAAAAAAAACTATTCCCCCCCACCATAAAATTGAGTCTAAATATTTTTGATGAGATAATGAAGCAATAAATTTTAAATTAATATATTATTTTCTTTAAAGTTGGAATTTTGCCTTTATTTAACTATCAATCTTAATAAGCAATTCTGTAATGAAAGAAGAATGTCTTGTTTCGATATGTATATTTTAAAACTAATTTTTTTCATAAGAACTTTGTCAGATGTATTGCTGAAAAAGTAAAATTTAATAAAAATATTTTCATATTAAAGAAAATTTTGAAACATAAGTCAAAATAAGTTTAAATGAATGGAAGAATGCTTTGATGGAGCAAAAAACTTTAAAAACTAAATAATAATTAATGTAATAAATATAATGCCTTATTTTAAGAGTTGTAAAAGTATTTTACTCGTAAACAACAAAAGTAAAAAAAAAGTTTTAACTAACTACTATGTTACACAAATTGTGTCAATAAATGAAAGGATTTTATTAAAAGTATCTTATAAATCTTAAGATTGTACTAATAAAACTATTTATTGAAATTGTTTGTTACTGAAGAATATAGGAAAAAAACATAAAACCAAACAATTAAAAGTAAAATATAATCAGCAAAAGCCAAGAAAAATATGAAATTTAAGGTAGAGATGAATATGCAGTGTTAATTATATAAAAATAATACATAAAATAAAATTAAAAGTTCTTCTGTAACAATTAAAGATATTATTTTTTAATTTAGATTCATTACCTTTCAGTAAATGAGATTAATATTTTTATTTTTAAAAAAATACTTCAAATTTCAAAAATTTTCCACTATCATTAAAATGCTGAAATGTTAAAATAAAACCGAGTGTTAATAATTTATATCTTTTTATTTACAAAAATCCATTGGAATGCAGTATAGTGCAATTATTTGCCAAAAATATTAAGAAACAACACAATTGATTAGCAAGGTATCCTTGTTCTGAAATGTCCAACTTATATTGAATGTGGTTTGTAGTTTTGATAATTTAATTTATTAAACGTTGTTTTTTCATAATTCTGATGCTTAAATCTGTAGTAATTCCATTTTGAAGTTTCCTGAAATATCTATCTAAATAATTCTGATTGATACAGAAATTTACAGTAAAAACTTATTCATGGTAAATGAACTGTAAGTTATCTATAATTTTAACATATGTTTGTTTTTGAATTTGAGAACATATATTTGTTTGAAGAATGACAATATCAGTTTATTTTTCTTTAAAGTTGTTAAATTCAAATCCTATTAAATTTCCTGCATAAGAAAAAAATTAGATGATTCAGATAAATACAACAATAATGTTAATTGTTAGGAAGTTAAATTCTATCATTTAAAGAAAGTTCTTTTTTTTTTTTTAAAAAAAATATTAATGCAATAATAAAAAAATTGAAACAAGCAATATTTTTAAAATATGTAGTTATTAGTCTATAAAATATATAATCATTCTTCTGTTTAGTGTTAGTTTGTATATGATGAAAGTACTCCAATCCTTAAAATATTTTCTGTATAATGACAAATTTTTTTTTCTACGTGATGGAAAAAATAGGTAGAATTCTAAGATAAAAAAGGATTATATTTTGAAATGTCGCATTACAACTTTAATTCTTCTGTTTTTAGTTAACTTTTAATTTTTATATCTTACAAAAATTTTTTGTAAAAAATGATGTAATGAATATTTCGAATAAAAACTTTTTTGAAAGAAATAACTCAATTATAAAATAATTCAAAAGTTCTTGAATTTTTTTCAATATTTCATTATAAAGCCAAAGAATAAATAATAAAAGGAATTTTAGACTAACAAGTAAGGAAACATTAGATTGAAATAATTAATTTAGAGTTTCCTATTGTATGAATACATCTCCTTCTGATTAGGAACATATCGAGTACTTACCAAGCGTAAATATATTTCGAGAGCATGAGCATATCTGCCAAGATATCAAGTTTTTATACACTCAAATTGTAGTAAATATTGAATCAAAGAAAATCGTATGATATCGTCAATTCGAGCCAACATTGAGACCCAAATTAAATAACAATTTATTACTTTTTGCATTGATAATTCAAAGCCTAGCACTTTACAGACTCATGTATTTTTATATGTAAACAGAATGAATGAATTTATCTAAAAAATTTCATACTCAAAGTTCCAAATTTGAAATCTATCCTTTATCTTTATTCATCCAGGTCAACGTCTGCAACGAAAAAAAAACAACACTGACTTCACTACTTTTCCGTTTAATTCTCTCTTCCAACTAACATGCTAGAGTGATAAGCATTTAAACCGAGTAAACTCGCATCTAAAGAGACTGTAACATAACATTAACACACTCATGGACAGAAGTGGAAACCTTATTATCTCAATTTGAAAGGCGGACTGGTTGGACTTTCTTGTTAGATGTAATCAAATTATAACCGAAGGGAGAATCAACAGGATTAAGTAATGTACTTTAATGTACGCTGACGAAGGGGAAAAACGTAGTGACCTTTTCAAAAAAAGTCGCGTTTTTCTCGTGCTGAAAATGAAGTGAGGGGAGTAGTGAAAGCGTGTTTAGAGTGACAAGGGATTTAGGAAAGCCCTGACTCTGATGAGAGAGAGCTCAAATTTTATTTCGTCCCCAGGGAAGAAATAAATAAGAAAAGACTCAAATTAGGAAAGTTGGATTACCTTTTTTTGTAATTGTATCTTAAAAAATCAGCCTTAAAATTACAGAAAAATTTCAAGAGTAAAACTTATGTGAATACATATGAGGAGTTCTTTGAATATTAACATTATTATGTAATGAAAAGAAAGGAGTCTTAGTAATTATTTTCTTTCATTATAAATACGAACCGTTATAACAAACGTTTGAAATTAGAATTAATGACGAATGAAATAGCTTTTCAGGAAGCTTGAAAGTTCTTCAAGAGATGAAATGAATTATCTCCATGACAGTTTTGCAAAAATATTAAATGCCCTATGGTAGCTCAGAAATCAAGATTTCGAACTTTGCAATCGATTATATTTCAGTCGAATTAGATTCAAGTGCTGATTCTCTCCTGTGAAATAATGAAGGCTATTTCATGGTAAAACTTTCTTACGCCTCAAAAATTTTAAGGGTAGTGGAAGGAAAGTTAGGAGAGTGAGGCCAGACTAGCTGCAATCATTGTCTTATAACCGTTGCTCAGAATAGTGAGCTCTGTATATATAACCGTTGGTAGTTCTCGTATATTTTCAAGTGTATCATCAATTCAAACAAAACATGGTAAAAGTTATATACAATATACAAATGGATTTATAGGTCCTTGCAAACAAATCTGACAATATATTCCAGTAAGTACAAAATTCTATCATGATTTAAAGACAAAAACTGAAATCTCACTTCTGACGATATATTCTATTAGAAAGTTTAATAGTAAATCAATGTATTTTGGATATTAAATTTTGTATCCGATAATGCTTTCCTAAAAATTTCCATGCGAATTCTGTGTGTATTTCGTGACGCCATTGATGAACCAAGTAGAATTAATCATTTTTTAAGAAACGAAACTGAATAGATGGATAATTTACTATGGTTGTATTTAGACACAACACAATGGCTATTGGGGCGTAACTCGGTAATTATGGTCAAGTGGTGCTGAGGATACATGATTTGCCACCTACTCCTAACTTCCACGATAACGTGAGGAATTTTAGACACTTCACATGTGGCGTTCCTTAATCTCTCTACATGATGAGTCGTTAGAGAAATCAGGGCACAAATCCATGATCCAACAACAATTATATTGGTTACAATATCAATGTCATGAAAATTTTACTACAACGTTCTAAATAAATTGAAAATAAAATTTTAATTGGCCGTAGAATAAATAAAATAGTTTTGAATACAAAATTTCAAAAGATGGCGATTATGATACAAACATTTTGTGAAATTGATTTCATCTAACTTATACTATAATTAGCTGAAAGATTATTTCATTGAACTCATAATTTATAGCATATTATTAATACAAAATTTAGCCATTTTAATTTCAGGTCTGGATTCCATTGAATTCATCATTAGGTTATTATTGCTCAGTAATTACAAATTCGTCAAGCCCTCTGCAAGAGACAGAAATGAAGAAATGTACTTTTCAGAAAATTAAATGACATGAGAAAACAAAACTTTTTCAAACGCTTCAAACATTCCCTGTGATATATGCTGACGTACATAATACAACTTCTCACATAAAATCCGTTAGGACGTAATACCTTTTGCACATGATAGCAAAAATATGAGAATGAAAATATGAAATCAAAGAAATATTCAGAAATGAATCGCTTGAAATAAATTCCATGAGTTTCAAATTCGAAAGCTTAATAGACTTAACTTATAAGTTGCGTGTCAAAAAGCGTTGGTTAAGGCTGCAAAATATAACGCTATTACTTAAAGTTTCTAATAATAAGTAAATGGAAATGAGATTATAGAAAATCTTTGCAGTCTAACAAAAGAAAAATATATGGGGTGTTTTTAGGCTTGAAAATTGATTTCAGATATACAAATGAAAGTAGTACGTGAAAGAGATCTTGATTCCAATGAAATTATCTTCTCAAAATAATTGTTGAAACCATACTGAAGAGCATAAAACTCAAAAAGTAAATAAAGAAATGATATAAATTTGCAATGGTATCTATGAAACTCCATTTTAAATTTCATTTATAGTGCGAAATATTAAAAAATTTAAATTTTAGTACTATTTGACCAAAAATAATAATTTATTAATATATAAACTTTTGAATTTAAACAAATATTATTTTGTTACTTATAATAGCATCTTTATCTTTTTAAAAATATTAAGACTGTGCTACAAAATATGATTTAAGTTTTAACATCATTTATTGATGACACAAAAATGTTAAGGTTAATAGACACTGCTGTAGATTTAAAAATAGTTCTCAGGTAAAAGCAATAAAAATAACCATTTTTGGCGAACAATTTTTACAAAGTTTATTTATGAAGATGAAAAAGGGCAATAAAAGATAAAAAAAACATATACACTCCAAATTCTCAAAAACAGACCATTTTAAATTTTGTGAAATCATATGCAGTGAGTGCAGAAAGTATTCTTATATTGATAGTAATAATTTAAAGAAACCCCGCTGAAAAAATGTATAATTAAGTTATAGAATTAGTTCTTTGTTATATAATAGAATACAATTTAATATTATCATGCAAAATTTATACATGAAATAATTACATACAAAAATATAAAATTTATAAAATATATATAACACATAGTTTTATAGTGCGAAAAATACTTAAACTGTGCACATAATATCAAATACTTAAATTACCCTTTTATGCTTTGTAAAATATTCTTTGGTTTGAATAATTGCTCTGAGCCTTCTTTGCATAGATTCAACCAAATTTGAAGTCACTCAAGATGTAGAAATGTATTTTTCTTGTTTACGAGAGTTTATCAGGTTATGTTTAATAGAAATCAACCTGGTTTGAACATTCTGATTCAGAATTTCCTATGCACGTTCATTGAGATAGTTATCTGATGAGTGAGAAGTAAATTTTATAAATTTAGAAGAATAATATAAGGTCCAAAGACGATTATTTAAGGCAGTATTCTTGGAGTCCTTATCGTGCTTATAAATGCTATCTCTGTGAAGACCCATTTTTATCAATAGGACAGTAAATTATCTAATAAATATATAGCTATTTAAAGCTAGAGACTTAAGATTCCATCATTAGGAACAGAGCTACTTACTTCCGAGGCACTCATATAAACCGAAACAAGCACGGTTCCCTGCATGTTTCATTGTTAGAAGTTCGAGTAAATTCCTCGGATGCATTTCTGTTTTTTCGTTTTCTCCAAACCATCCGTTTATTGTACGACAACTTTCTTTCTTTACTTTTTTAACTAGTAAAAAACTTACTTTCGTCAGAAAAAATATCGATTTTCTCTTAATTATGGTCTTTCATTTATATTTATATAGTTTATAGCTGAGAATAATCATTTGCTTCCGATTCATTTCATTCAAAATAATTTTTCTTACAACACGACAGTGGAAACCTTGTTACCTACATGCATTCAGAACTGAAAGTACAGTTATAGTTGTTACTCTGCTTAGTAATTCTGTTGTAAGCTTAGGAGATTATTTTCAGTTCTCTTGTCGACAAAGGTAAGTTGAGATGGTCGTCATG
>BMAW01132781.1:212603-231268 GCA_019974015.1 Nephila pilipes | reverse complement strand
TATATATATATATATATATATATATATATATATATATATATATAAATCTCCTTGGTTTAGTTTAGTTTTTAAAAAATAATTTTTACCACCAGATGGTGACTTTTTTATGTCTATTTCTTATTATGAATTTTTGAATTTAAGAATATTTATTTATTACCATAATTTTTTAAATATATTATTTATATTTTTTTTTGGTTTAAAGGTTGTTAAAAATAATTTTTAAAATTGTTTGATAAATAAATTTAAGTAAATATTATTTAAGTTGCGTAAAATCGATTAATCAATTAAATTTGGATTGGTGGCTTAGGCTTTCTTGATAAAAAGCATTATCATACCAGATTGGTTGGAAGGCTTAAGAATTTTCGTTTTGCTTGCTTTTGGGGATATTAAGTTTTATAACTGTCTTTTAAGTTAAAAATTACTTATTAATGTGCATAAATATATATAGATCGTTTTCAATGTATTACGTTAAATTACTTTGGTTTAAATTAATTTGTTTCCTTTGTTTATACTATCTTTGGTTGAATTATTGTTTTGAATCTGAATTACAACTAAATTTTCGGTTTTATCCCTTTTTGTCATAATATAAAATTTATTGAAATTGTGATGGTTGGATCCGTAATGATAATATAAAATATTATTTTCACACACAGCCACAAGTTTTAAGCAATATTAGAATTACATTATCTCCATTTCTGAGTTTAATTTCTTAATTCTTTTCTCTTGCTGAATTCTTTGTAGGTGGAGATGGGAATTTCTGTTCATTTTGATGAACGGCTTTTACCTATTTTTGTTCACTTTTAAAGACCTGCTCTTTACTTCACTTGTTCTAAAAATTTCTTGAACCAAAATCTAAGACATATTTGGATGAATTAAATATTATACAATTATTACATATGATTACTTTACACATTCGAGCAAAATGTACTAGGTTGAATTTTAGAAAAAATAATTACGTTCTGTATTAGTATTAAATTAATACTAAATAGAGCACTATTTTCTAATTTTGTCACTTGATACTGAAGATAATGTATCTATGTAATTTCTCTATACGATTATATTTTTTTTATAAACTGAGGCATTCGAAATAAATAAATCGAAGCAAATGCTGGTAAAAAAAGAATTTGAAATAATGTTTATATAATGAAGTGAATTGTGAATTTTAAGAAAAAAATATTTAATAATTTTATTGAAAAATTAAAATTTTAAAAGTCCGTTTCTTATTCCTTAATATGCAATAAATTAAATATTATACTCTAGCTAAAATACACAAAATAATATATATAAATATGTCTTATTTTATTTTGAAGTTTCTTCAAGAGTTAAGTACTGTGTGCATAAACTTGTATAAGTATTTTCAATATTTTTAGTAAAAGAGAGACAAATTAATAAAGGTACATATGAAATATATTAAAAATTATAATTCATATTCTGCTCTTATTCACTTTCTTAAAATACAATTATAAGAATAAGAAATAAAGAGAAAATTTTCATAAAAAATGTTTCACAAATCATTCTTAAATTTTATGAGATTCAAATAGGCGGTAATGTCAAATATTGCATACATGTATATAAACCTGCTATAGCAAAACATTTTCAAGTAATAAACACTAAAATACACATTGACATTCAAAAACATTCTTTGGAAGAATTACAAATGTATAAGCCAAATTTGTATGTATTATTATCGGCATAATTTAAATGTTTTTCATTATTAAATTAAAATCTAATAAAAATGTAAAGATTTTAGAATTTGTTCATAAATTTAAAAAAAAAGAATTTAAATTACATTAGGAAAAAAATACAATGAAATGGGAAGTAAATTAGTTTTGATTCCATTAGGTTACAGAAAATGGTTAAAAATGGACATGAATAGTTCAAGAGAATCATGAACCTGCCTTTCAAGCAACACCTTACAGTTCATCTTCATTTATTGTTTATCTAGTAATGCGGAACTACTTCAAAGACCTGTTTGATTTAGACATACTTCGAAGCTCGGCTGGCTGAAAGAGTAAGGCCCTTTTCTCTTAAATATTCTTCTGATTGGAACTTAATTTTACCTAGTCCGGACCTGTCTATTGGGGAGACTTGATTTCGAATGATCTAATTCTTTCGGAGATTTTTTTTTCCTTTCAGCGTTCTTCCAGTTCCAGCCTACCTCGTCTCTGGGGCCGTTCTCATGGTTCGATCGAATTCGGTGAGTGCTTTTCGAACAATTTTTTTTTCATCTGCTTTCGTTCTTTAATGTCGGCGTTTTACGTTTCTATCCTTTCTCTTGCTGATGACTTTCCACCCCCTGACCCCTGCACTAAACATTAGTTATTGTTTTAAATCAGGGGTGTTCATCTCGCTGGCCACTTGCAATGCAGAGTACTTATCAATGCGGTCTAAGAAGGGAGTGCGGAGCGAAATAAATATCAATACCTACTGCAAGAAAATATAATTCCATAAAATTAATTAAAAAATTATTGTGCCAAAAATGCTTCTTTTGAGTCAAATCCATCCACTTGATGCAGGGATTTGAAACTGAATGCTAGGAATTTTGAAAGAATAAACAAATATTTTTTTTCTTATTTTTGGAACTCCATTATCAGTCGATATAGATATCCTATATGCAAATTTTCAAATGGAATGCATAGAATCGCAATTAGACATCCAACGTAAAGAAAAATTTAATAAAGTCTTTTTATGAACTCTTACAAATTATACCTACCCGATGAAAAATATCTCCCTCTGCACACAATCTTTTGCAATTCATGCTATTATTATTCGGAAGTACGTACATTTGTGAGCAACTATTTTCAAGAATGAAGCATTCTAACAGTAAAGTTAAAACTAGAAAAACGAATGAATACCTTGAGAATTCCTTCAAATAAAAAAAAAATTCAATGAAACTAAATAGCTCTGCCGAATATTATATTAATTTTATTTCTAGCTATTTTGTTTCTTATAGATTTATAAGAAAATTTCATATTTACAACTTCATAGAAAATGTATTTAAAATGATGCTAATTTAATTTCATGTTGCAGAATCTTTGTATTACAAAAATAATAAATTATTAAGTTTAAATTACTTAAATCTTAAATATGTTAATTATATATAAGTACTCGTATATATTTGTATAATAAGTTATTGTTAATATCTAGGAGTTTGATTTATTTTGTGATACTGAATACCGCTAACTACTCTGAATAATTCAAAACAACAAGTAACAAGTTTCTTGCAGAACGAGAACTAGGGTGTTCTCGTTCTTTTAGATGAACCAGTTCGAAAGAACAGATCGTTCTTTTGAATCCCTTTTCCATCCATGGAAAGTTTTTCCATCTTTGCAGGATCTCAGAACCTTAGTAACGATGTTCAATGTAAAGGATATCTTGAAGAAAATGTTCACTCTGTTCATCATTTATCACTCGCAAATTGTTTGGGAAAAATTTAGAAGTGAATGCAAAAAGTAAATTTTAAATGAAACTCTGCACCCTATGTTTTTGAGGTTCTCTAAGTCAGCCACTACAACAACATAATCTTCATTTTTCAAGACTAATTTATAAATCTCATCTGTTATCCCCCCCCACACACAACACACACAAAATTCTATGAGAAATGACTTTGAATGATTACCAACTTTAGTGAAGAATAGTTAGATTTAAGAAACATATCAATTAGATATATGAAAAAAAAAATGGCTGACATCAAATACGATTCAATGCGTACTGATATTGCTCTGTTACCCATTTATTTTCCCTAGCATAATACTGTGGTGCATCTAGTGATCCTTAATATAATGTTCCTCAATTGTTTAATACATTGAAATAAATATTAAAACTTTTAAAATGATTCATTTCCTCATTACACTTTGTTGAGAAAGAGAGTTTGGAAAAAATATGAAAAACGTTTGTTTTAAAACAATATTTTCGAAATATCTTAAAAACCTTGCGTAATAAGACTTTTCTGAAGGCTGTTTCAAACTGTACTCTAGAAAAACTTTATTTCATTTCCAGATACAAAATGGCAGTTGAGTATTACAATTGAAGAACCTAAAAACGAAAAACTCTGGCAGATAAAAAATACAGATGTAAGCAAATCAAGAATTCAAGTAAAGATTATGTTTCTTACATGAAAGGATAAACACAGAAGTGTTTATAAAATAATATTCCTTTGGACCACGTAGTATGAAGTACAGCTATTACGATTAGAGATTTAATTTTGCAAGTATGATTTTATTTTACTTCATCGATTTTATTTTTATTCATTACCTGAAGTTATTTAAGAAGATATATTAAGAGCTGAAGTGAACTGAATTTTCTAACTTATTACTTAACAATGTTCTTGGAAGTAACTAAGAAAAGAAGATAGATTATTTGAATCAGATCTTTTTCTAAAAAATGCTTATGGTCTTAAGTTTATTTCAAAAAATCCATCCATGCATGGGCAAATCCATACATGTGTTTAATTATTTAAAAAGCAATCGATTAATTAATCGTGAAATTTGTTTAATACAATTGTATAAATTTTACACATTTCTTTATCGAATGTCTGGTTAAACAATATATTATTTGAGAAAATGAAGTTTAATTGTTGTTTTGATAAGTTAGAAAAATCATTTTTAACAGGAAACTTAATTTCCAATAAATTAAAGTGTTACTGAATCAGTTATTGATGGAGGTGGTATGAAAATTGTTTCTTGAAATAAATCACGAGGAATAAACTACATTACTATGATAAAATTATTAACTTTTAATGAAGGAAAAAATCAAAAGGTTAAGTTTTTTTTAAAATAGCTTTTGAGAATTGCTGTTTTTCAAAAGGTTAAAGATTCCTTTGTAAATAATTGTTCTTATTTTAGAAATTAGAATTCAATGTATTTTAAGCTATATATTTTATTACCCTAAAGAATTTTATTTTTATAAATCATATGTTGAAGCAGTTTTTCTCTGAATATTATTTTTAACTTACAGATTGTTAAATTAGATATTTTTAAAGGCTAAGAGTGTTTGTAAAACAAACAGCTTAAAGTTGTAGCTGACAAACCTCCATGCTTAAAAAGATCATATAAATCACATCAGTAAGCCAATTAAATAAGTAAAGCTCATCAAGTTTTATAAAAGTAAGTTTGAGAGCTAACTGAGACAATTTAAGCAATGAAGATATATTTATTTCGAATGTCTTGGGCTTAATAAAGCAACTTAACATATTGTAACTGCAGTATTCTGAGATTAAAAATTATTCTCAGTATTATAACTTAAAATATTAAGCTGATTAATTAATATTAAGAATTAATAAGAGGAATAAAGTAAAAAATACATTTAACTTGTTGAATATGAAAAACACACAAACTATATTAATATGTATGTATAAGAATTTGATAGCAAAAAACTGTATTAATTACAAAAGTTATAACTCGACTGACAGAAAATAGGTTCATCAAAATTTTCTTCATAGAAGCTCTTGTCAATAATAACTTTCTTAGTTTCTCAATAAAATTATTTGCTAAGTTCTTTGTCTATTTGATAGATAGGAGACAATTCTAGTCATCAGTCAATTTTCATTCGAAAATATTGAACAATATATGAAAGAAATTGGTCCTACATTTTTCAGCAACCATTATTCAGCACCATTAATTACTAACTGAACGAACTATTCTGAAAAATATTTAGTCTTTCAAATTTAAAAATTTACTGAACATAAAGATTCACAGGTTAAATATAATCATAATATTGGTGTTCTGTTTTAAATTAGTGTCATTAATAAAATTATTCAGTCATTTTCCTTAAAAAAATTCTCTAATTTTTAAATTATATGAAGCATATTGGTTTATACTTAAAAGACAAATTTAAAGAAAACATGATTGAAACCACGAAATAAAGGGAAATAAGTCTGTGTTTTTAACTACTAATTGGGAAATGATTATAAAATATTATTTAAATTTAATTTTATCCATTGTAATTGTTTTGACATCATAAAAACTTTTTCATTCATGAAATCTGAATAATGTATCTCATTTAATTAAACTAGGAAATATATATTAATTTTTAAATGTTTATTCACTTTTTAATAGCAAATTCTAATTTAAATTGTCACGAATTTAAAAAAAATATCAGAGAGATGTGCATAATTTGATATTGTATACAATTACTTTTAATGTAACATATTAAAGAACACGGGTAATAATAATTCTTAGTTACTGAAATAAAATCAAGAACATTAAATTTTATCAATTGTAAGGAAATAAATAAAATTACAATAAAAATATCTTAGTTTGAAGTGAATTCAGATTTTAAAAAATTATGCCTAATAATTTTCAATTAATGTTTATTAAATAAGTACTTGACCAACAGAAATAATGATCTCGAAGGATGATTCAATATCATTATAAAAAACAGTCCCCTTTAATGCTTCTTTTTTAAAATTTATATATATATATATATATATATATATATATATATAAATTTATTATTTTATATAAATGAATTAAATTAAATTATGAACTTTTTTACTACTGTATTGTTTGTTACACAATAGAGAAATTGTTATTGATAATAATTAAGTAAGATTATGTAAATGTTTAGTAATTTCTTTAAGAGAATCTCTATCTTCAATAAAGACCACAAAAATATTTAAGAAGAATAATTAATGTACTTTTTTAAGTTTTAGTAGATAATGTCAATACGAGAATTTTTCAATACTTAAAGTATTTAAAAAAATATTTAATTTGATTTACAAGTATCATTTGTATTATCGCTAAGATATTTTTTAGAACTGAAATTATTTCGCAGAATAATCATCTCAATGATTTTAAATAATAATAAACAAAATAGATCCTATAACATTAAAAAGTCATTTTAAATGAGTTATATTATATTATATATATATATATATATATATATATATATATATATATCTATGGTGGAATGTAACTGAATGTATACAATTCTAGCAATTTGACAGGTAGATAAATTTGTATCCTGGTTCGAATACCTCGTAAAATAGTTAAAAAAGATATTTTTATTTAAATCATTAGAATCTTAAAACGAGAGATTATATTTATCTTTTGACGGTGATAAAAATATAGATAAGCGAAATATCTTACGAATTCTTTTTCTGCACTAAGGCTTAATTATTGTTTAAAAATAGTAGATTTTTTCAGTATTTCCTTTTAAAGTACATTTGACAGAATCTTCCCCACACACGACTTTAGGCAATTACTGAGAAAAGTAAATAGAATTTCCTTCCTGCATTAAGATAATGGTGATATTGTAAACAATTATTTTAATCAAATTTGCTCATTCTTTTAAGTATGTTTTAATTAATAATTTGATTTATAAAATTAAATTTAAATCGTAAGTGAAATAGAGGGATTTAATATGATCCATCATGAGTAAGAATTTTTAAAAATAAATTTCGAAAATATTCAAATAATGACTTTTTTGCATCAGATAAACTGCCTTTTGTCTTTTTGATAAAAAATAACATTTACGAACTCCAAATATTCGTTTTTATTGTTTAATACCAATATCCCCTCCCCCATTTATTCGAAGATTTTTTTTAATAAAAATATAAGTGCAAAAAAAAAAACGTATTTTCTAAGAAAAAAATGTGATGTAAGTTCTTCCTCTATTATGCAATTTGTTAAGTTTTATTAACATTTTTTCTTTTGAATAATGTCACATTTTTTTTTGTACTAAAATTATATTACGAGGACGATAGTTGAACTGTTACTGCTCTTAAAATTTTTTACATTTCATCCCATGTAAAAAATTGTATATTAAATAAATTTAATAAGCACTGGTTCTTATTTTTATTTATTCCACTTTTTTGGTATGTGTTTTATTCTACTTTATCTATTCTACCTTTTACTGAGAGCCCATGATCGTTTTTCGATGTTATTTACAAAAATATTAAAATAACAGGTATGAGTTATATTTTCTAGTGTAATATCTAATAGTGTTATAGAACGAGTCACAAAAGAGAAATTTTTTTAATAAATGGCACTACTTTTCAAATAATATCATTACTTACCACTGTTTGTGGTTGTCCAATGTATTTGAAGTACCATAATTTTAGATTTTGGACAATTTTTAACCTACCAAATTATTTAGTAACAATTGATGTATTCAAAACATTCTCTGTTAAGAGGCCAAATCATTTCATTCTCTTCTCATTTTAAAAATTTGTCTTTTAATTACATAAGTCACTGTATTAGATTTTGCCTTGTTTTGTATAAGTCTGGGTTCTTACGAATTTTAGAATTCCTTATTTATACTGACATTCTGGTCACTTTTTAAATGTTGTTAGATTCTCGTATGTTCCCAATTAATTAACATAATTTAACTAGTATATATTTATAACAATGATTAAAGTTGAAATAAAATAGCGTATTGAAATTTAAAAAAAGTACAAAATAATTAGAAAATATCGTATAGTATATAAAAAGATATTATTAAGTATTCTTATGGACTAGAATATTTGATAACGATTTATTTTTATAAAAATGTATGAAAATTTTGATATATATAATGCTCCGCAATAAATATTATAAAGAGAAAAACTCTAAGTACTTCTAAATGCAGATAGATTTCATATCTAGTACTTTTTTTAACATCTCAAAGTTGGTTACGTAATATATTTACCAATTTCTTGCCAAAAGAAAGACTATTTTGAACTATTTGATGACTATTTTTTCCATCCCATTTTTAAAGACTGAGCCATTAAAGGGTATTTTTAAAACTAGTTTCCATGAAAATATGACTATCTTGAGTTTTTTCTTTAAAAAAATATTCAAATTTTCAATACCATTATTGTTTGAATGCTGGAGAATCATTGTAAAGACCTTTGAATAAATATTGCAAAATGTATGTACCTCACTTTCTAAATTATAATTTTTGTGTTGTTTTTGAAGTAACAGAGATAACCAGTCCCTAACTATCCAACCTTATTCTTTTTTTTGTTATTTTGGGTACATTAAAAGTTAACCATTTGTGTGAAATTCTAATATGTATACATTTTTGTATTAGAGTTTGTTTTCAAATATCCTGATCGAGGAGCAATCACGCTTCGAAAAAAAATTTAGAAATAAAAAAAAACTTCAATTTCGATTTAAAATAATTTCACATTCTTTTTCATTAAATACGATTCAGATTATTCATGAATAAGGGGCTTTAGAACAAAATGTTCTCTTTTAAGAAACTTTTTGGGGAATGAAAAGCAATTCAGTTGACTTTGTGGAGATGAATACCAGATGTTTTATTATAAATTAAAAGTATTTGTAGTTTTTATTGTAAATATTTAGATTCTTTTTTAAAAATTAATACGTTATAAAATTTTTCTTCTTCTGAATTTTACATCTGAAGAGTCTAAATATTTTTCGCATTACTAAAGTTTCAAAATGAGATTAAAATTATGAGTTTTCTTACATTCTATAACTTTTTAATTTTCATTGATTTAAAAAATTTGAAAACAATGCAGAAATAGTAAAATGTATATTTGATTTCATTAATCCATAAATTTTGTTATCGAATTTTTTTTTTAAATATGTGAAAATTTTAGTGATTTTTTGTAAATATTTCCAGAAAACTTATTTTCATTTGTATTATGAAATTTTAAGTTCTTAGGACAGTAAGATATGACCTCATTGCTGTGTAAAGTATCGGAAGTGTTAATTGATTTATAACATTTTGCTGATTTAAAAAATGGATTCAACTTGAAAGCTAGTAAAAATCAGATATTTTACAAAAGCAATGCACAGATATCTGATTCCTGTTATGTTATAATGCAAAAACTAGTTTGTTTTTATGTTATATCATTGGTTTTAACATATTAATAAACAACTAAGGTTTATTAGTCTGTCTGACAATAATAATCATACACCTAAAAACACAATTTCAGTGAGTTACATTATATTTAAAAGTATTTGTTACTTTTAATGAAAATATTATATTCAAAAATCCGTAATGATATAATTTATTAAATTTTCTCTTCCACTCAATTTATTTGAAGAATTTCAATTTTTTTAATATAAAATGAGCAAGAAAAGATTTTGGATGCTGGTAACTCAAAATGAACTTATGGTAAAATGAAAATGGAGTTTTCCGAGAGAAAGGTAATTATACGCTTGCGCATCTCTAAGTGTTCATATTTTTTATTATTTGTGTAATAAAAATTATTAAACACATTGTTGAATTCCTTAAACTTGCTGTTTATATATATAACATTATTAATTTCTTACTCAAATCTTCCCGCTTCTGATTTAGAACGCTATTATTTCGGTGTCGCCTGTAGGAGACATTGGGTCAATGGCTATAAAAATCAATCGATTTGAAACTATATTTATGGCATATATCTTAGCTCGGAATGATATTCTTTAATTGCCAACTGAATTCACCAAATGCAGATATTTAAAGGATACAGGAAAGAATCTGTATCCGTCTGAAAATGAAATGAAACATAATTAGAGATCACTGTAATTGAGTCTAATTTAAAATTTCCCTGAATTCAGATGTATTGGGCAGAAAAAACTATAACTCCCGTAATCGCAGACAATGTGTCTTAGAAATCACGAGTTTTCAATGAGAAACAACTTAAAATTGAGAAATTGTTTAATAGTATAAGATAAAGAAAGAAAGAAAAAAACGAATGATAAATTTTGGAAATTAGGACTCTTTTACAAACAGTTCGGACAGGAATATTTTGTAATTCAAATTTTACATTATGCTTATTATGCTAATTATTATGAATTACTCATTAAATTAAGATTAAAAAATACTTTAAATTAACATTATGATGCTACTTTGTACCAATGTCTCCTCCAGGAGACACTTAGTTTCTAAAAAATGAAAATTAAAACAATTTTTTTAACATTTTCTCAACGTATTTAGAACCGATTGATGCAAATTATTCTAAGATTTATGGTTCAAAGTTGACCTTGGGTCTGAGGAGGTTAAGGTTTAATAAACGACATCCTACTATAACAAAAAATGCACACAGCAATTTCTGAATAGGAAGTACATTTTATTAATATATATAATATTTCCAATATTTTAATGAACAAATAAAACTATTTTCTAAGCGTTTAAAACTGTATTAAGAAAACGGGTCAAAATTATTTACGATAAGTAAATATCAATAAAATAATAATCATTAACTATAATAACGTTGAAAAATTGCTTATTGTTGAAACTTTTTGCAAAATTTTATTGTAATCAAACGACTCATAATTAGTATTTATAATAATAAAACAAAGTAGAAATTTAATTTTAAATTAGGTATTTGTGTGTTTTAAGTTTTTGAAAACATCATCTAAATTAACATTGTATAATATAAATTAGTGTATTTCAATCTACAACTACACATATACACATAATTCTTTCAGAGAAAATGAATGCATTATGCTGAATTGATTAAAAAAAATTAAGAAGGATATGAGAATAAATATAAATAACAGAATGCAACTGTGCTATACATAGATTAATCAATATTGGCGATATGGAATTTCAATTTAAAATTTCATCAGTAAAGAGTTGATCTGATACTGTAGATGAATTTTTTCCACTGACAATAAGATTTAATCATATCATTTACTACTCATGCTTTTACGAGAGGTGACATATAAATTAATAATAATGTTTGATATTAATAATGAATAAAATATAGAATTATGCACATATTCTTAAATTAGTTGATTGATAGTGTACTGTTATATTATTACATGTTGCGTCATGAGGTTTGGTCTTTTTACCTAAATTATGAAATCCCTGACATAGTATGAAGGAAGATGTTCTTATATTACAAACAATGAACTAAATTGGTATTTTTACTTAACAAGAAAACAGTTATATATCATGGTTAAAAAAATCAGTTTACTTTTATTTTTAGAATATTTACGACGAAAATATCAGGATATAAACTTGAACTCACTAAAAGAAGTATAATTAATATAACAGAATAATATCTCATTAAATTAGTAGATCAAAATAAAAACCACGAACTTCATAACTTAATATGAAGTACATTATTTAATTTGAAAAGTAATCTTTCGAAATTTGAAATATGACATATTTCTTTAAATTAAGAGTATACGTGTAGTTTCTAACTCGATTTGATAAAAAAAAAAACCAAAATTTAGATAATTTTTATTGGTAGAAAATATAAAAGACAAAAAAGTATTTCGTGAGACAATTATTTTTGTTATCAAACAAATAATTTACTTCAGGGTAGAATTTAGATTCAGTAATCCTACAGACATGCCAGGATGAAATTATTCGTTAGCATAAGAATACCTTGAATTGATATTGCGTGTAGATGTTTTCAAAGATTTTCAGGGAAGCAAATTTTCTTTTAAATAAAAGTCTTATTGTTTTTCATAGTTTTAATAAAAAGAGAAAGATAACACTATTAATATATGCAACATCGTTAAACTTGCTATGCTTCAGAAAATTTACTTAAAGATGAGTAGTACAACGGTATAAACATTTTGTGAACAATTTCTGTACTAATCAAAAGCAAAAGAAAACCTTATTAAGCATTTTTAGTTTAAATAATTTTTTTTGGAAACATTTTTATGGGAATGGAAATGATACAGGTTTAAATTAAAAGTAGAGTAAAATTTTTAATAGAGCATCTAATTAATGACAATTCTGAAGGAAATATAAAATATATATTTCGGAAAAATCTCTTCTTTGATAATACAGCTCAGAAGTTGGCCAGAAAAAAACTAATATAATAAATGGTAATCTGACTATATATATCTTATTAAACAGAGTAAGCACAGAAGTTAAGAAAATTCTTAATGCTTGATTTAAAAAAAATATTTAATATGCTTTAAAAAGCTTATCTTCTATAAGTGATACGGGTATAAATTATTACGATAATACATTAATTTATGCTTTTAAAATTCAAAAAAGTTATTGTTGCTAAGTGTGCAAATATACATGCAAAATGATTAATTGGTTTCAGAAATATTTATTTGAATGGAAATGCACAAAACTTTAAATTTGGAATGCTATACTAGAAATACACAATCACTCCTAAATAAGCTGAATTAAATTTATGAGCAGCGAATGATTTTGTGATAGTTAATGTAGAAAGAGATAAGCCTTTTTGAAGACATTCTTGATTTCTATTTGTAACTAAATATGAGTAATATGAGCACATAAAACAATGATAATAAAAAATATTAAATACGTCTTCTGCTTTTTTTTAAGTCAGTGTTTTATAAGAATTTTGTGATTATACGATTAATACATTTTTGTCAACACTTTTTTTTCATTTAAAATTAATTTTACACAATATGCATTTTATATACAAGAAATAAATATAAATGAAAAAAAGATTCAAACAGGCTCACATACTTTAAAGCAAATTTATATTCCTAAAGTTTTTCAACAAAACATTTTAAATTGCTTTGTTGAAAATAATACGAAAAATGCAATATAATATTGTAAAATGTATAATTAATCCCGAGAAAAGAATTTTTAACATTTTTACCGGAAAAATAATACGAACTGAAAAATCATATCTTTCTTGATTTTAAAAAACTGACATTACGTTGAAATTATAAATAAGGGAATAAAAAAGTATGTAACAGCATGAAAATCAAAATTCAAATAAATAAGTTTTAATTCATACAGAAGTGTGGTTATTCTGAAGTTTCTAAAATTAAAATTTAAAAGTTACTTAAGAATAAAATTTTTATTAATTGGTCCTTCTTGTATTTAATTATTTTATAAATGGAGATGTATGCATTGAGAATTTTCTGAATTCATATTGTTTTTAATGCAATATTGTATCAACTTGCGTATGAGGCTGTTATTAACATTATCGGTTTCCCACCCTTAAGTGAATTATAGCTTCTTTTCAATTACGATGGTGTTTCTAAACTTGTGGCGCGTGATACCAGGGGCGTTAAAACACTAAATGGGAGGCTCTATCATATTGCAATTTTTTTTTAAAGAAAAACTGATTAATTTATTGAAAGGAAAGTAAAACAAAACAATTCACCGACATAATATATATATATATATATATATATATATATATATATATATATATATATATATATATATGATTTGTTTCGCAAATGCTTGTATATTTTGGAATTTTCCAGGCTTTGAATGAGCATAATCAGTGCATATTCCGACGCAATTTCTCGTACTCTATACGTGCCTCGTTTTTATAATAATTTAAGATAGCAAACAATGCTAATGCTGTTGCTTTGAGTTCCATTGGTTTGAAGAAAAGTGGTTCTGTTAGCATGCTATCCCACAATCGAACTTCGACAATGAAATGTGCACCTTTATCACCCTCGGTTGCCTCATAAAGCCGAATTGAAAACAATTTGTCACGCAACTTCCCGAATATTTGATACTGTATATCTTCAGCTATATATCACCTATTTTTTGGCAAAATGATCTCCAACCTGACTTTCTGTAATTTCAATTGCTATTCTAATCTATGTATTAAATAGGAACTTAACTTACATTTTCGATAGTTATTTAACACCAGAAACAAATAAAAAATATTATTGTATTAAAACTATGTTTATCAAATTCAACAGAGAAGGTGACCTAAGATAAGGACACTTTTTCTTCAGGAAAACGAGATTAAATAACAGTTCGTATTCTTTACTTTGTTTCATAATTAAATTCGTACATTTATAAGACTTTGATCCCTACCAATTATGCATTAATTATATAAAAACACACGCTTAAGAGCTTGTGAAATGCTATTTATAATACGCCCACATTCCTTTCCTTTTGGCTTGAATAAAATGCTTATTCTCCTAAGCCTTTTCCGAATCACGTAAGTCCTTTCCATGCAAATTACTTATCAACTGTATATGTTATTTTAATAATCTCCCTTTTTCTGTATAATTGTTCACATTTCAGAATCAATAGCTGGTAATTATTAGCTTCGTACGAGGAGATACCCAAGAAAAAGGCATCTAAAATTTCTTGTTAAAAGTTATTTATTTCAATTTGTTTACAAAACAGCGTCCTATCACTTTCAAAGTACTCACAGTTTTACTTAACATATTCGTCCTAATGGCGATTAAACGGTTGAAATCCCTTTTTACACTCATCTGTAGTGATAGTCATCAGCTCCTCTCCTTCGTTTTCTCCTTGACCATTTTTATATAATCAAATACGAGTTCTTTCTTGCACCTCTTTATAAGTGGGAACTAGAAGAAATCACATGTAGCTAAGTCAGGGGATTAACGTCCGTGGTCATGTTGTTTTGGAGCAGAAACTGGTGCAACGAAATGACTCTTTTTACTGGTCAGTCAGAATCCGGGGAATAAATTCAGCAGCAACCCTTTTCAGTCCTATACATTCTGTTCAAATTCCCGAACAAAGGTTCAAGATAACACAGCTAACTCTTGTATATGTTCAATGGTTTGTCGACGGTGTTTAAGCACTAGTTTACGGATTTTCTCACTGTTTCATTTATTTGGGCTGTGTTTGAAACGTGTTTTGTGATTCAATCGAAATGTCACCAATTTTGAAACAAGAGAACAACTTGTACACTATAATTTTTTAGAGTTCATCTTTGCAAATTGTTTTTCACATCACAACAGTTTCTGTGTACTTTTCCCAAATAGAGCAAGATTTCACAGCCTAGTGTTAATTGCTTACATCTCCCATATTAAAAATCGAGGATAGAGCAAAATAGCTGCGAAGAAACAGCTCCCTACAGGTTATAAAACCTTCCCGCCGCATGCAATACTGATTTCCAAAAGA
Organism: Nephila pilipes; assembly: GCA_019974015.1. Classification (NCBI taxonomy): domain Eukaryota; kingdom Metazoa; phylum Arthropoda; class Arachnida; order Araneae; family Nephilidae; genus Nephila; species Nephila pilipes. Next base: position 215,536 of record BMAW01132781.1, on the reverse strand, counting down.
ATCACAAGGCACGCCCTACCGGAAGAATTGCATGTTACGCAAGCTCCTTTCAAGGTTGTGCTAGTCCGGCAACTTATGAGTACCTCTTTCTTATATAGTATTTGAATGATATAGTTTAATATTTACATATATCAATATTTGTATATACGAGGGGCTTAATGTAGAAATATTTATATTAATTCATATATGTCTTTGCATGTAATGGAATTAGGGATATTTTTTTTTTTTCAACTGAAGTTTACATAGGTTCAAAAGTTTGTAAAGGGATTTTACATGCTTTAAATTTCAACAGATATCTTAAATGTACGTGAATATATTATTAGTTTAGCAATTTTTAAACATGAAAATGACAGTGCAGCGTTTCTAATAGAGTTGCATCCATTAGACAATTTGCTAATTAGAAGATGATAATTGATACTCCATTGACAAACATTTAACGTTTCATTAAGCAGCCATTTTGATAAAATATTATGTAAATCAGTAAATTCGTTTCTTCTTTGGGACACAAAATATTTAATGGATTTCCTTTTAAATTATGAAATACTTTATTATCTGTTTTATACATCCATGTAACTTTTTTTTCAAGGATTTAATGTTTTAAAATTACATTTAAATTTGGATGCAATTAAACACAATTACTAATTAAATGCTACTTCTTAATGGCATTCATAGTTTTAAATTGCGAAGAAAATTACTATCTAATTGCAAAAAATATTATTAGTAGGAAAAATTCTGATGCTAATAAACTAAATTGCTGATTAATACTCGTAACGAATGAAATATAAAAAAAATCAAAATTTAAGAAATGATTTAATTGTTTTTGCCACGTAATTTTAAATGAATAATTTAGCTAAAAGAGCAATGTATCATGATTATCTAAAATTATTTATTTTGAAATAGATAACATGTGTATGAACATGAACCTTTACATGAGATAAATATGCTGATCTGAATTACCGGTTTTCTGTCGTAATAAATAAGAATATAATTGAGATGAATTCATATTGACAAATGATTTTATATTTTTGATACTTTAATAGCATCATAAACTAAATATTTCAATCATTTATTGTAGCATAAAGATTTCTTTAGAGCACAGTTTTAATACTTGTATTTCAAATTTTAGTATTAAATAATTTTGTTCCTAAGATTTATAATTTATTAAAGCTAGCTTTCATGAATAAATTCAATGTTTTATTAATTAATGTATTTAAGATTATAAACTATATTAAGAGTACGTTAAATCAATTTATCAAAGTGATGCAAACACTAATAAATCACAATTGGAATTAAGAAACATTAATACTATTAGGAGAAATGTTCCTAAATATATGACTTATTGTCTATTCCAGATATTGAAAAAAGATGCATTTTCCGTATTTATCAGTGAAAGGAATTATTTATAGATGAAAAGCATATAAATATATTAAACTGTCAATAAAAGGAAAAAAATAATAAAGATATAATGAAATATATCTTTTTTTGCAACACCAAACTGAAATTCAGCTTCGACTTTTAACCTCTGCCAAAATATGAATTTCGAGAAAGGTTTTTAGCAGTGAAATGTCGATGAACATATACTCTTTCATTTAGCTATCATTGTGTTAAATGAAATTAATGAATCAAATGTTACTCCAAAGTCTGAACATTACAAAGGTGGACTCTTTAAGCGACTGCGTTGTCAGTGAATAATTAGTGGCATCTAACATAATAAAGTGCGCTTAGACTAAGTACTTAGTAAAATGAAAGTTATATAAGACCAACAAATGGTTAGTGTTAGTCAAATTAGATGTGACAACGAGAGGAAAATTTCGAGGTTCTCGTGCACTTGACATGTTAGGCATTTAAATCGATTTTATGTAGATGAAAATTGTAGTGGTACACTTAGTTAATAATTACGTCCCATGTGAAGACATAAATAACTGTATTTATGTTCTTCATTACCATTTTCCTTTTTTTCATATGAGTGTTAGAGTTATGAGAGAGTTTTACAGATGAATTAAATTCAATAAGGCTTGGGTTGCTTTATTGTCTTTCTATGATACCATAAGATATAACATTGAAGTCAACGGACGAGTTAATTATAGTACAGATGAGAATAGGGATTCATTAAAAGGGTAATTAATAAAATATTGTACAAAAAGTTATGTTTGATATGTGAGATATGTATGGTTAGTTATATTCTTTAAATAAACCACATTTGTGCACACATATTCCTTTTAAAGTCAAATGAATAAATTTAGGTCAAAACTTACAGTTGGGCGTAACGATGCCTATACTTTATAACAAGTGCATTTGGAAGTTGAATGGTAAATAAAAACTTGTGTCTAATTGTTTGATTTTACTGATTATGGTACTTAGAACTCTAATTCTACAGTTTTATCTGAAAATATATTACAATCGGTGCACATCTTGCATGTATAATATACAAAAATATTTAATAACTAAATTCTGCTATTTTAAAAATAATGATAATATTTCACTAGCATCATATCCTAAAATAGGCATTTATACATGTGTGACTTTGGGCAATTCACTGTTTTCTCTTCACTAACCTTGAGGACTTTTAATTAAGATTGATTGCTATAAATAATAATTTCTTCCCAACCAAAATGAAAAAGTATGATGAAATGAAAAGTATTTAAATTAGAGGCAAGTAGAAATAAAGTGAAATGAGGTAGATAGGAAAGTATATAAGCAAAGCGATAGACACACGATAGACACGAGTGACTCTAGCGTTGAGAAGTTGTCCTATGTTATATTCGAAGACGAGATCAAGAGTTGCTACAAGTTATAGACGGCATAGTGGAACCTAGAAGTCGAGTCAGCCTCAACTTCGACGTTTTGGTAAGACTCTATTAAATTAGTATTAGTGAGACAGGCAAATATATTTAAGGCGTTATTTTGGGAGAGTCGATGATCATTTGTAGTTA
>BMAW01132781.1:195873-212593 GCA_019974015.1 Nephila pilipes | reverse complement strand
TACAGTAATAACTCTAACTAAATTACTTTTCTGTGAACAAGATCTCCATAAGTATGAAAGTAAGGTGATACTCTCTAAAAATCATTTATATCTTAGCGTAATATTCATATATCCTGCTTAACAACTTTTGGAAACGCTTTGATATGAAAATTTCTCATTATGAATGTACTATCTCATATATTTTTGTGAAGACACCTAAGTAACTTCAGTTGCTTCTCAAAGCCTTCAGTCTCTTCAGAATGGAGAAGGACTCTTCTCTCAATACCTTTAAGCTTCCTTTCTTTTTGGCGGAGTAAATATTAATAAATATTAACAATAACCTGCAAAATTGTAGAAAAAGTAATACTGTAATGATCACTGAACAGAATTTAAGTGCGCACTATTAATGCAAGTGCAGTATCTTATTTTTTAGGATGATACCGAATGATCAAAATTTGGTAAAGTCGAATGGAAAACAAGACGAAGTCTGACAACAATAAAGTAACATGAATTCAAATTTCAACAAATATAAATACATAATCAAATAAGTGTAATATATATTGATCAAGATAAGTTTCTTTAAGCAACAACCCAACCCTTTTAAAGGACATTAATTATATTGATAAAGAAAAAATATACGTATTGTTTATTTTTTAAAAAAGAAACTTGAGTTTAGTATTCTTAGTAAGGTGTTCATTTTTTTAGTTGTGACTTGACTTAATACATAGTTGGCCGAGAAAACTATAATTGGCCATAAAGTAAGTTTCCTTGTAAAAACTCATGCAAGAACATTTACTTAAAGAGAAATTAGAGAACACACTCAATACAGACATACCAAAATCTTATATAATATAGATGTAATTTAGATTGTGTATGACTTTTTTAATATGTTCATATGAACTGAATACTTTTAGGGGAGTTCAATAAGACTGTATTCTATTGTTATTGATAAAAAAATTTCAGATCTAAATACTATATGCATACAATGAAAACATTAATTCAGTATTATAAAGAAATAATTGAAGAAATTAAAAAACTAGCATAGAAAACAAAAATTAAAGCATAAGAAATTTCTTAAAAAAATTACTAAGAAAACTTACAAATTATCTTTAGAATAGAAAAAAAGTGTAAGAAAATAAATTTTTACAATTACATAAAACCTGGAACAAAAGAAAAATGTTAAAAAAAAAAAAACCCCGCAGCAGCGCATATTAGAAACCGAACAATATACATGAAAGAATATTAATGGTGTATATAAGTACGAACCAAAGTATAAAAAACAAAGAAAATAAGAATAGAAACACCATAAATAAAACAAAATATAGCATTTATAAATTCTGAATCTCTGAATTATACACATACAAACTATACATTTCTATTTCTGGAAGTATTATTATTAGAAACAACAATTTAGTAAGTTTGAATGAATTAAAAAATTAATTATAAGAAGTTTATCACTAGTTGCAACAAAGCAAACTATCCTATAAGTTTTATTAACAAACATTTAAAAATATTATATATATATATAAATGTATGTATTTACACGTATATATATTTGTATTTGTGTGTATATGTTGGTATATTTTTACAATATTTAGTGATAGTATTCTTCTATAATAATTTTTTAGTAATAAAACCACTTAAACAAATAATATAATAATATAAATCACTTAATAATAACTTTAATATAAACCACTTAAGAAAAATGAAAATAAATAATACAAAAATCATTATTATAACCAAAATTTTAAGAATAACTAAGGTAATAAGTAAGAATAAGTAAAAGTAATTTGATGAGTAGGATGTTTTGGATCTATGAGACAGGTTTAACAACTCATTTCTTCCCAATGCCTTAAATAGCATTTTGATTACTTTATCTCCTATTTTGATTCATTTATCTTCAGAATAAATATCTTCTTATTCTCTGCAAATTTTAAATTTTTAATGATTAATTTATTTACTAAAATTTTTCTGTATTTAATTTAACATATATTTCTTATAAATCTTATGTATTTATTTAATAGTTTTTAACATTGATTGAAATAATTAAGTGATTTATTGTTAGCTTATGTGAACATGCTTCTTTTGTTCTTTTTTATATTATGTTATGATCTCTCAAATCCAAAAGTGTTTTTCATACTCATAAGAAAAAAGACAATTCTGTGAAATAAACAATCGATGTAATCCGTTTTTGCAAAGAATGAGTGAAAGAGAAACTTAATTAGCACTATACAATCAAAAGTGATCTCATAGTTTTTGACATGAAAATCAAACTGTTACGATCTCCCACCGTGAACCAAGCGCTTTGAACAAAGGGAATTTCCAAGAATTTACAATGTTTGATTTCAGTGTATAAAGTGGCAGTGGTAGACTAGTATTCATACTAACGAACCTGCGACTGGAATTATTTCAAGCTATCATGCCTCCAAAATCCACCGTGTAGCTTCTGGGCAGTTGAACTTTAAATTTGTCGAGACTACAAGTCCTCCCATTGGCGTGCTGTGGAAGGCTGGAGAGGGAAGTTCTAGCTTATGTATCATTCTCGTCACTTGACCGAGGCTCAAAGTTACGAGGTCCGTCGCCAATAGCTCTAGTGTTGCTTCTAAGTACAATTTTAATAAATATTAGTTCAGTGTGTACAGATTCAGAACCGTTTTTTTAATAACTTCGAAGCATCACTTGGATGAATTTGTAAAGTGGTAAATTATCAGCCATTCAGAAGCAAGTCAGAAAATAATGGAAACACCAAGATATGTGAATATTTTAAGATAAGCAGTCTCTACGATTTGCAAAAAAAATTCAGAACTTTAGATCTCTTCTAAAGTTGTCTGGAAAAGATCGAAAATGTATAAAAACTGTTTCGCAAGTTCAATATATGATGATACTCAGCTTCCTGTTGAAACAAAAAGTCTACGACTCTACAGGTAAGTTGAGAACTTACAAAGATTTTGTAATTGTATAATTACAAACTTAATACAGAAATTTAATGATAAAAGCCTTTATTAAGGCCACGGATGTGTGTTTTAATGGCTTCACAACAAAAGAGGGATAGCTATAATTGGTAAAAGAGAACATCAGAACACTTATAGACCTATGTTCAAATTATTCATGAATCGAAGCTGTATGTAACATCTGTTGCTGAATATTTACAGAGGAGTAGGAGGGGGGATAAGAAATGCAAAATCTTTCTTTAAGCCTCATGAAACGTGACCGTTTTGGTAGTTCAAATGTGATGGTATGGAGAGAAACAATGATTGATGGACGTACACATCTAGAAGTTTTCAACAGAAAATCTGGGATCAGTCAGAAATATCGGGCCAAACAGATCCACATGGATATTCCAACATTTCAGAAGTACACGTGGATCTGATTGTTTTATTTATGGACGATAATTCTTGTAGATATCGAGCAAATCTCGTTAATGAACGCCTTGAAACTGGAGCCAGAGAACGAATATCGTGTTAAGTAAAATCTCCTGATCTGCACCCGATTCAGAACTACCGTAGAAAAGCAGTTGTCCGCAAGTATCCTCCTTCTAAACATATAAATGGTGTGAAAACCACATAAAAAGAATAGTGAATTTAACTCCCAAATTGTGGTTAGTAACATTATTTAACCCTCTGACGGTTAGACGAATCAACAGTGTTCTCTTTCCTATGACGCGCAGCGCTACGATAGAACGCTCGCTGAAAGAGGAAGAACCCCTAATGGCCTTCGAAAATGTCATTTTGTTCTGACGGTAATACGGATAGTTCGCTCGCTGTTAAAAGATAGCATTTAAAGAATTATTTGCGGTATGTTAATGCAATATTTACACCGATTGTAACTTGCACTTTTAAACAGTTCAGTGAATGATGAATATTACAAATATTAGTTTCTAAAATATGGAATTTTTAAGCAATTATTTGCGATATATTAATGAAATATTTACAACAATTGTAACTAACACTTTTAAACAATTCAGTAAATGTTAACTATTATAAATATTAGTTTATAAAGTATTAAAATAAACCATCTAAATAAAACATGCAATTTTAAGCTTTATAAATCTTTAAGAAGTAGCTTTATAAAGCTTTTTTTTAAATTGTTATATTTATCTAAAATTCTTTTTGAGTGTGATACCCATTAAAACATGCAATTGCACAAAATGGAAATTATAGTTTAAATGTGCAATTTTCTGGTAACGAACTCCCACCAAATTACACAAGAAAAATAACTAGATTAACAACTAGATCGGCAACATTTTTTCTTATTATGTAAAACAATTTTACGATACCCGTACCGCCATTTGTATGCTATCAAATTAACTAAATTCGGCTTGTAAATATCGTTTATAACACGAATAATGCCGGATAATATACGCTGACAAACTCAGCTTGTCAGCTCCCATTGGAGAAAAGTTCCGCTGCTTGAGTAGGGCTCAGCTACAACCATTTGGGTCGAAAAGCTTCAGACGAACTGAACTCGTCAGTGTCCATTATGATGTGCTATTCGAATGACGACCTGGGCTAATTCATAACCATTAAAAGGTTAAAGTAATAAAACTCTGACCCTGAACTCGTAATTAACACACACACACACACACACACACACACACACACACACACACACACACACACACACACACACACACACACACACACACACACACACACACACACACACAATAATAATAATACACACACACACAATACTACTGCCACACACACACAATAACATAAAAAAAAGAATTTTGGGGTCAAAAAATATTACTTTAAAAAAGTAGCCAATGAAATTGAAATATTAATAACTGTTCAAGATTTAAAGTTTTATTAAGGTCATGAGAAAACGCAATTCCTTGAAAGGTAACAAGTTTGACAGAAAGATAGAGACTTAAATAGAAAATAGGCTTCCATATTTTTTGAATCAATCTAAGTTTTCTAAGACTAAATGAAGCAAAACTCATTTTTATCAAAGACTTCTTTTCCTTCACGGCTTTTAAGGTACAAAACTAATGAATGACCTTAATTCCAATATACGTTTAAAAAGGGAATTCTTTTAGCAACGTTTCGAATAATTTTGTAAAAAATAGGGAAAAACTAACTTGTAAGCTCTATAATTTTTTTTACAATTGTTATAAATACAACTAATATATGCTGAATATATATTAGATAAGAACTTAATATGGCATTGTAAAAAAATCGATTGAAAACAGATTTACTGATAATGAATATCTAATTTGGTAACAATGTTAAAAGTTTTGATTTTACAATTTTTTTTAACATTTGTTTTTCGAAAACTAAGAAAAAAAAAAAAATCATTGATTTCTAGGATGTATTACTTATACATACGAATTTGTTCTTAATAACGGTAACACATAAATAGTAATATACATATATTTAGAGATTTAATTAGTTTCACCTTTATCGAATTTCTGCTTCTGGAAGAATATGATTGATATGGAACCATTGAAGATTACTTCTCTTAATTACATAAAAATTTAACTTAAATCCTTTAGAAAAGCAATGTGATTGGCTTAATAATGCAAAATAATAATTCGGTATCTGGTATTATATAACGCAAGCATTTAAAGCTGTCTGAAAGGTTATAAATGTTTAAAAATAATTATAGTTTAAAGCGGATAGTAATTTTGTGAAATATATAAATCAGAAACAGATTATATTAATTGTATTAAAAGTCTGTCTTCAAATGATAATTATTACTGAATGCATAAACTGAATGCATGCCTCAGCTAAAATAAATAATTTTAATAATATTGTTCAATAATTAGCTTTTCGCTCGATATTAACAATGTGAAGGTTTTAACTATTGTGATAAAAGTTTGGCTAGAAATTCAATAAGAGAAACACTCTTTTTACATTAGTATTCTTATGAGCAATTAGCATTTATTTCACTCGAAGTTTATGTGAAAAACATACAAATTTAGTTAAAGTATGGATGTCTGGGTTCATAAAAAATAACGGACCTACGAATAAAATGTAATATTAAAATGACTTTTTAAGTCATATTTAGAAAGCATTTTTTTTTTTCATATTATATTTCATATGTAAAACAAGGCGATAAACTGTGCAAATTAGCAGAAATATTTGCACACACACATAAGCTATTTCTTTCTTCATATTTCTTTAACATGAGAGTTGCTTTTTTATCATTTGGATAGAAAAAATAAACTTTTATTATTTCCTTTTTTTGCTTAAATTTTTTTTATTCAATGCCATTATAAGAAATAAGAATAATTAAGGAAACCATTAAGTTTTTTTTTATGAAAAAAAAATTCTGTTAATAATGAATATTACTTAAGGGAAATATTTTTTTACTATAACTTAGCATAAAGAAATGGGAAAATAGCACTAAGATTTTATAGAGAATTTTTATTCAGTTAACGTTTCATAAAACTTTACTAAACTTGTATGCATTCAAATTTGTATTTATTTTAAGGGTGAACAAGAAAAATCTTTCGATCATTAATAGGTATTATTAAATTAATTGAAAACACTTCTGTTAATGTGAAATATGTAATATTATGATTCGATATAATTTTGTGTTACTGAAATGTACGTAACGTTGCGGGTATTTGTGTTCATATTAATAAATATTTATTTAATACAGAATTAGTTATTGTCATAAGTTCGATTTTGGAAATCGTTATGAATCATTCATTGGTGATTAAAGTCCATAATCAATGATATTTGCGTTTATTTTGACATTTAACTCCGTAGTTAACGATGTTTTATTATTACATTTCAAAATTGAGGTTCCAATATTTGCTTATCATCATTGTTTTAAACTTCCCAGAATGCTTGTTATTGTAATCTTTAGTCTCGTCATTTTATCAATAAAGTTCATATGATTTGATGAATACTTTGTTGTTTCCATCCTACATGAAGCAAAATTCGGTACACAAGAATATCAAAAATACCAGAATTATGTAACATGATTACACACACACACTATCTCTCTCTCTCTCTCTCTGTGTGTGTGTGTCTCTCTCTATGTCTCTCTCTCTGTGTCTCTCTCTCTATGTCTCTTTCTCTCTCTCTCTCTCTCTCTATCTGTCGGTCTATCTGCCTATCTATCTGTCTATCTGCCTGTGAAATAATTATTATTTCCCAAAAAACGAATCTCAATTCTTTGACAGCAATTTAAGCTTAAATATATATAGGAAAGTAATATATATGTTTTAAATTAGGTATATCAAGTTAGTTAATATATCCTTAAATATTCAATTTAACTTAAATAAATTATTTTCTAATTATGCTGATTAATTGTTTTAAGTAGAAATTTAAACTATAAGAACTATAAAACTGATTAATTGTTATTTTTTTCGGTTTAATTTGTAAGAAAAGGATTTTTAATTGATTAAATTTATATTAAGTTGAATTTTTATGCAACGTAATTAAATGCATTTTTTACATACTTTTCTAGTCCTATTTAGTTTAATAGCTCAGTGGATTGTGAGGTTATCTTTCCATTTTCTTTGATTTTAAAGTTCGTAATTATTTAGTTACGTTTTATAGATTTTTTTACATACATTTTTGATCTTGTAAATTTTATTTCGCTATTAATAGTTATTTTGTTTTTTTGTTTTTTAATTGTAATTTTTTAATATTAAAGATTTCACGTAAGTTATGTATCAGACTTAAACAATTGACTTGTTTTTCTAGAATTTTGTGACAGCCTTTTTACAAGAGGTAGAAATAGTTAATCGTAATGTGGGAAAAAAAAATGTTTAACGTCGCCAGCTTCTATGTAGTTTTCACCAAGTTTTTATGCTTTGTCATGACTTTGTATGATTTGAAATTTAACATTTATGGGTACTTATCCAGTAAGTGAATCTTTTAAATTTAAATAATTTTTGAAAGTTAATCTCTAAATCATCATTTAGTTTTACGTGCAATTTTTGTAGTCTTCATACACATAGTGAATTGTACATGCAAAATTTTGGTAGTTACGCTTTATATTTGTGTTTTTAATAAATTTTTTAATAAATTTTGGTTACCAAAGAAATACTTTTTATGTACTTTATGTGTCTATTAAAACTTTGAAAGTTTAGTGACATACAAATCACTATATTTTCTTATAAAGCAAAGGTTTTTTTGTGATGTTGATGGTAAACACTGAATGCATCAACAAACTGTTAGTAGTGAAAAGAATGTTAAGTTTTCAAGCGATTTAAATAAAAAATAGGCAATTTTAGCTCTTTTTGGGATATAACTTATTACCATTATTATTGAAATTCTTAATATTTTATCTCAGTTAGGAAAGAAAAGTTGTATGAATTCTTTATTTGAAAATATTAGAAAGAATATGTAATATGTCGATAAATATATAAAGAGCTATTTGTATTGCATTTGAATAATCTTTTTTTTTATCAGGAGGGTGGAGATTTGTAATTAGAATTCAACAAATCAGACATTATTGTTATTAATTTTATAATGCCTTTTATATGTTATTTTTCTTTCAGTAAGAATTTTTTGAATGTCATTGTTTGCTATAATCATCTTCTTACAGGACTTGAACACCTTTTTCATCAATATTAATAGATAATTGTAAATGATGTATTCTCAAAATTAAGGTGACGTTCCCTGGTAAACTGTATAATTAATATACAACAAAATTTCAAGTTGATACTTATGTTTTATAAATGAGAATTTCATAACTTAGATTTGTTATTTTCTCATGTATAAATACATCTTTATTTCTTTTTTTCAAACAAAGTTATTTAATATATTTTTTAAATGGTAATGTATTACACAATCGAAATAAATTATTCCAAAAAGAATTTCTAAGAACACAGTATTTGAGCTGTGAAAAAAAGGGAAGTTAATAACGAACATAATTTTGATATTTACTGAACATACATAAACAATTATAATTACATAAACTAATTAGAATAATAATTATTATTTACCAATTCATTTTAATATTTTTGAAATAATTAAACAACAAAATGATATGCTTTCTATTTATTTGTTAGCAATGAAAATCAGTGAAGCAAAAATACAGATTTTAAGACTCAACTTGAATTTTGGCTATTAATACTGACTATAGTATATTTGATTACATTGTAATTCCTTTAAAAACTGGCAATTTTCGTGATTAATATTATGAAAATAGAAAAATTGCTAATTTCATCAAGGACATCTCGAGGAATAAATTATTCACAAAGGTTTCATGATATGAAAAATATGTAATCACCGATAACCAATTATTTGAAATTCTTTGAAATATTGTGATTCAAGACAAAAAAAAAAATCAAAATTCAAATTATGTTTTTCTTAAAAAATACTGAATACTAATAAGTTACCGTGCAATAAGTTTGTTTCATTTCCAATGGCAAAGCAATACAGAAGGAACAGCAACAAAGAAAAAAACACGTATGAACACACAAGAACAAATCTATTAAAGTAAAAAAGAAAAAAAAAGTGACCAATGTCATTGCCTTATTAAAAGTTCTCTTGCTCGCCAATGCAATGCCTCTCATTGTCACCATAGAGCAATGAGCAACGATGGAGGTGAGCCCGATTCATTGGCTGCGCCAAATCACAAAGAGACCAGTTTGGATGGGTAAAAATCCTAATACGATGGAGGTGTTCTCCTAGACAGTCATGGCCCGTCAAAAGACGGAGTTTTGCAACATTCCCGCGACGTGGAGCTTTGGAAATGGACAGAAGATCGTCCATTTTCCATTGTTTTGACTGCAAACCACCAAGTAGCTTTACCATAAAATTTTGTGTCTTAATCTGCTTGATATACAACTTTACTGAATGATAAAATATTTTTGAACGTCTAGTCTGTAATAATCTCGAGCCTTTCCTCGCAAGGAAATCAATCTGTTCGTTTCCTTAAACACAGTAGTCAGGTATCTACTGGAGGACAACTTGTTTCTTCTTTAAGGCCATTCTCTGCAAGTAATCGCGGCATTGAACGATTTCGTTCGATGAAGGAGCGGTATTTGAACATAAGGCCAGGATGGCTGCTTGAGAATCAGAGAAAAAAAAACCACTCTTGGAAAACTTATTTTCAAAAACCAATAACTGCTTTAGTGCGATGCGAATGCCTTCCACCTTCCCGTCAAAGGCTGTTCTAAATTTTCCAGCAAGAGCATAAAAGGAAAATAAACTCGAGAAAACTCCAGACACTGCAATCATAAAATCGTCAAAAAAAAGGAGCCATTTGTAAAAACATGCAGCCACTCAGACTCTGGGTATTTTATATTAATTGTTTCAAGGGCGTACATCTCAGTACATCTGTAGAAGTATCTTTCTTATACGAAGTGTCTCCAAGATGCAAACTTGTTTCGATCCGTGTGATAAGTTATATGATAAGTTACTTCAAAAAGTTTTAATAATAAGGTATCATAGAAAGTATATTCTGTTGTTTGAAAGTATTTCCATAATTTTTATTCATTACTAACAAATACTGTAAAACAAAATTGAAATAAATTCAAAAGTAACTGAAGAAAAAAATATTTATTTTAAGCATACCTATTTAAAAATCCACATCTTGATAACGAGTGTTACTTTTTTCTTTCTTTGAGTGCTACTTTATAATATTTTATTGATAATTCTATAAACATTTTCCGCATGCAAAGAATGAAATGTTTCTTAACAATTTTAAGCACTAGTGCTAAAATCCGTAATGACTAATCATTTCTCTTAAAAATTTTACTTTTTAATATTATGGAAGTTAAAAAAAAATCACGGAAAGTTATTTGAATCAGCTCTTTGAAAAGATTTCAGAAAAATTGCTTTTACTTAACTTTCAGCATTTGAGCTGTTTACAATATGTGTGGTATTGGTAACATATTAGCAAATCATTAAAACAAATGAATAAATAAAATTACTTTATGCAAATTAGAATCTTACTTGTGATGTTCGTGATAAAGCTTTATTTCATTACATTTTAAAAGCTGTTTTTTTTAATAGTGATTAATTTTATCCGTGAAAAATGTTCTCTTAAAAGGACTATTAAAACGTAAAATATGTTCTGTGCTTTTTTTTTAAAACCCAAAATTTCAGGATTTTAATTTATTAAAATTTAAATTAGGTTGCTTGCAGAAATTTTATGGTATAATTTATAAAGTTTGAGGGATTGGGTAATTCTGATAATCATAAATAATTCTTCGAAAAATCTTTTAAAAATATTCAGAAGAAAGTTCTTTCCTCCTTCAAAAAATGAATTATGATTCTTTTCATAATTGGAAGAACTAGAATGGTTTTTTCCAAATGAGAGTGCAGTTTTTGCTTTAATTTGGCTAAACTGTGCATGTAACTTCTACACTCTGCGCGCAAGTGAAATGGGCGTGGTTTCGGACGAGAGCAACAAATGGCTGGTCTTCGTGTGTGGCGCTGCCAGGCAAAACGTTCGTAAAGGCGCGGCGCTACGCTTTTAGAACTACTACTTCACTCTAGTACTAGTACAACATTTTCGCTCTTTCACTTCTGTTCTGTAAGTCAATACAGAACATACAAGATCTAAAAGCACGCAATATAAAATTTTAATTTGTAAGCTTAAAAAAGTTTAAAATTTTTTTTGTTTCAAATTTTTCGATCTTGAATAGTAATTATCAAAAGATTTAAGAGATTGTAAAGGCAAATTTAGGAAAGGTATGACTTTTTTTTAAAAAAAACTTATTCGAAATAATTAAAATTTTTGATATTATCATGTTTTTTGCACTTTTTCAAAAAAATATTGAGCTGTTATATTGATAAAGCATGTAATAAATTTGTTGTTTTTAGAATGAAAAAACTTATAGAAAATCTACATATAATTTTACAATTTGATAGAAATAAGACTATAAATGTATGAGTTCTCTTTCAAACTTGCATTCTATTTTGCCAAATATTTAAATAATGTTTGTTTTAAAATGTTTTCTGATATATAAAATTTTCATAGAAAGGCGATTCGCATTAAAACAATGAAAAATCAAATCATAATAAAAATTTATTCTAAAAGTAGCAAACTTTTCCTAACTCTTTTATGATTTCTGTGTGTTTTTAAGAAAAGTTTATAGAACTTTAATAAATAATGATTTCACCAAAGTGCATAAGTATTTACTTCTTAAAAAATATTATATAAATAAGTTTGAAACTTCGAAACCAAAATACAATATTAGTTAATGTAATTTGTTATAATATTTAAGTGTTATTTAACTGAAGGAAGTTTTACAATTTAATATTTAATAGAGAAATTTAAAAAAAAAATGTGTTGTGTTTTTATTAGTCAAATATCACTAGTTTTATTTCCAATTAACCATAGTAGTTTTTGATAAGGATATTTTTAACTTAGATACTTAAAATATCTTCAAATAGTACTTTTGAAATTTTAGTTAAAACATTTTAATGATCTGAAATTAAATTTTGGAAGACATTTTTTATTTTTTTTATAATGCAACATACTTCTATTTTTATAACTGTGTAAGAAGATAAGTTCTTTATATCTTCATGTAATTAGTTTAAATTTACATGCTTATGATTAACGTATATATTTTACAATAATATTTTTAAAATACTCATAAGCTTCCTGAATTAAAGTAATATTAAGAAAAATCTGTAATAATTATTCGTTTAATTATTATAAAAATGTTGATTATTATGTAGCAACTTAAAATCTTCATGTTTTTTCATATTCTATTGCTTAGAGAAAAGATATTTTATAAACCAGAGTAAATAATTTACCTTATAACAATATTCTAATAGTATATAAATTCCAATCTTAATCACCTGATTTTACGAAACTTTATTACATGAAATGTATTTTAAGATCTAAATTGAAGCCCTGAGAATTCTAAAGGTAAAACTAAATTTAACAATTATGAAATATTTTTCAGAAATCATCAAAACTACATAAAACAAATCTACAGAGTTAAGAAAATTATTTAAAAAAACTATTTTGTGAGAAACATTAATACGACATTTGTGGTAAAATTATCACTTTAAAAACATTACCTTAATAATCAGAATATGATGGCAAACTTTGAAAAATAATACCAGTAATCAACACAAGCAAACATTTACAAATTACATCATTTAAATGAACATTCGATGTCCGTTCTAAATTTTTCATATCAGAAGCTTTTTCTAATGTTTGAGAATCGAATGAGGTGATTCATAAAAATTTTAAATCTAATATATTCCTCATAATACCCACTGTTTCTCTTTCCATCCAGTTTAATTTAAAAACCATTAACACTTAGAAAAATGTACTTACACTATTTCTTTATTTCAAAGAGTATAAAGTTACATTTGGTATTTGCGGGAGGAATTTACACCTCTTATTTTAATTTTTCAAGGAAAATTTCAGTTTTAGTACTTGAGTTTCTTTACCTCAATAGCAAAATTCGGTATAATAATCATGACGTGTAGTAGCATTTTAATTTGTGATATACATTTTTGTTTGAAATTCTTATTTCAGATATTTGTAGTACTTAATAATAATTTTTCAATTGCAAGTCTAGTATTTGGGAAAAAGAGACATCGTTATGTTAAAATTATTAAGGTGAAATAATAAAAATTTGTAGAATTTAATTACATGCTTGAGCAACATTAATGCTGTTCGAATCATGTTTACAGAAATGTAAAGTAAGCGCAAGTATAGCAGAATTTATTTTACTTCATTACTTCTATGTAATTTTAGATAAATATTTTATCTATTTCAATTTTCTACAATTTCCTATATGTGTATTATTTTTGTTTTCTTTATCTTCAATATCCTTCTATCATATTAATTTTAATAATTATAGTTATTGACTGTAAATTGTTATGAAAGTTATAAAATAAAAGTGCCATAATTTATTTATCAATTAAATTCCTGTTCGAAGTGTATGTTTGAAAATAAAAGGATGGGAAACATTTTACTTTATGTACCGAACAATTATCATTAAATAACTTAACTAGAGATATTTTAAATTTATAAAATTTTGTTGTATTTAAAAGTACGTTACATTAATATTCTAGAAATTGATATTTAACTTTAAACGGCGAACGCAGAAGCCCAGTGGTCCTGGTTGCGAGCTCGAGGGGGGCGTTGTGTTCGTGAGTTGTGAGTTCAAATCCCGACACCACGAAATAACCTCATTGAAACTGATCTGATGCACGTTAAATATGTTGAAGCTCCCGTTGGTGTGGTGTTGAATTTGGGGAGGGAGTTCCAGCTAAAATGTCATTCTTGTGACATGACCGAAGTTCAAAATAACGAAACTCGGCGAACATTATAGTCCTCGTGTTGCTTTTAAGTGCATCGTTAATAAACAACCACTTACTTAACTTAATTTAATTATTATGATAAAAACGCTACCTATACGAGTAAGTAATTTGATGAATGTTTAAAGCTATTTGAAACTTCGTGGTATGATACTTTATTTTTGTACCATATTATCCATAACACACCTGCATCTCAATCAAACGCATTACGTTACAAAATTAATATATACATCGAAATTACATTTGTTATAAAACTAAAAATTTAGTTAAGAATAAAAATTATACATTTGTAATTAAATAATTTCATGCCTTAGAGTATTATGATTATCAGAAAAAAAAACGATTACATGTGATAACGAAATATTTGTTTGCAGTCCATTACACAATACCATTGCGACGTAACAAATAACGAAAAAACAAACGAAATACACATTACATGCACAAATAAATAAACTTTTTGTTTTCAGTTTTAACATTTTTATACATGTTAATTAAAATTGTTCCAATTTAAATATGTTAATTGTCTTTTACATTATATTATCTGCTAATGTTTTTAAGTTAGAAATATCAAGGCATGCAGTAGAAATATTCTTAAAATGCACTTAAAATATTTTAAATAAGTTGAAAAATAAATATTAATTTCAGTTAGTTTAATAAAGGAAATGTATTTAAAGATACGAGAATGTTACGATTAAACTAAATTAATTATTAAATCTATAATCTGCCCAAGAGTTAACTAGCTAATCTTCATTTAAAACTCTTTATATGTATTAACACAAATTAAAGTAATTCATTTCAAAAGATGTTCCTTATAATAAATACTGAATGAAAAAACCTTTTAAAAGCTTAAGAATAATATCTGTTACTTATAATTTGTTTAATTACAAAATTGCTTTCTTGGGCAGCATTTCATTCTCGCTTTCTTACATATATTCAGTGTTAATAATGCATAGCATTTACTGTACGATGTTATTTACTTCTTTGCGTGATCTAACGTTCCAAAAATATTAGGCCGCAATACAGAATAAAATATTTTTTTTTATTTAGACAACATAACGTAATTTTAATAATTAAGTCACGAAAATTTTTGTTAAAGTTCTTTTTCTCTGAAAATATATAAATTATTTCCCGAACGGCGCAAGTATCACACGGGACTTACAGAAGTAAGTAAAAGAAGTGGAAAATAAAAGACAAATTAGAAAAAAAAAATCAATGAAGTAAAAAAAATTAATGTAGAAACAAAAAAGAAGATCAAGCTACAAAATCAAGTGAATGAAGTTAAAAAATGGATAAAGGTATAAAAAAAAGTTAATGAAGTTACAAAATCAAATCATTGATATTTCAAAATAAGGTGAACGTAGCTTTAATGGAAAAAATTTGGAAGTTAGTTGATTCTGAGAGCAAGCAGTTTGACTTTCATGCATTTTTTTTCTTCATTTAATGTTGAACAAAAAATAATAAGATGTTCAACGCTTTGCTCAGCACCATCACTAAATTTGCAAAATTTAGGGCACAGGTTAAGTACTTTGAGGCACACTTTAAAATGACCAGAAAAAAACTGAGAGATTTTAAAACTTGTTTAAAAGTAATACTATGACAGTCTCAGTAGAATGGTTGGAAAAAACTTCTTTGTAGGTACAGAATGGGCTGATTGAATATAAAAAGTTTTCCATTGGGAGAAAATATTTTTTTTCTGCTGTTTTTATATAAAAAGATTTAGAAATATTAGCTAAGAACTATTTCATTTACTATTTGTTCATGCTCATTATATCATTATTTCATTTGGTTGCAGTCTTAACTAAAAAATTAGCCCTTTCATTTCCAAAAATTTCAGTTTGACCCCTTACAAAAGCAAGACACAAGGATACTCCTTTCCTTAAGAACATTAAATTTTATTTCTATCAAAATTTCTACAATGATATTATTCCATGATGAAATATTTTAAGAATTTTTAAGGAATAAAGTGAAATTGAAAAAATAAAAATCTTAAGAGCACCATTGTGCCACGATCCATTTGACAGTATAGTTAATGATTAAAAGTTCAACAATAAAAACAGTAAATTCATCTGAAATATTGAAGTGATGATGCTTAGTTTCAGTTCCTTTATTATCAATAATATGATAAAATAGCATACTGAACTTATTCTGACTCTTAAAGTTTATTAATATAACGTCAAAGTGAAAATACTTCATAATTCAAAACTCTTGTGAAAGAAAGAACACAAAAAACTATCTAAAATTAATCATAATTTATAATTGCTTAATTTAGGAAATTAAACCTAATTTTATTTAATTGCATCTATAAATCACTCAAAAATGTGTAAAATAAATAAGAATTTTTAAAATTAAGACGATAGGACTTATAGGTTTTATAATAGATCACTCTAGAATTTCATAAAATTCCAGAAATAAATAAATTTGAAATCTGATATTCAGCAAAAATTCTTTTCTACACTTAAAATTTTTTGTATATACGAATGGATATTTTCATTAATTAGTGCAGCAAGATTTATAATGATCGGAATGTCTTTTTGATA
>BMAW01132781.1:157187-195848 GCA_019974015.1 Nephila pilipes | reverse complement strand
AATATACGAATAAGAAGCTATGTTACCTCAATATTTCAAAGTTGAAATGCATATAACTTTTGAAGACTTCTAAAAAGATGAACATCTTTAAGTTTGAAGCATTAATTGAGTCGTTTTGGGAGGTTTCTATGTACACATGAAATGATCTAGGTTATACTCTCTACGCTTTTTACCATACGTCAACAGGTAACAGACTATGAAATGTCTGTCTTTTGTTTTCTAATTTACACTTCACTGGACTAAACAATTTGACCACTAATGACACAAATTTTACAATAATAGTATTTAATGTATGAAGATAAATTATAAAAACTTAGAAATATTAAATTATCTCATTTTATATTTGTGTTATGAATAATTTTGGAGGCTCTAGATGAAGATATTTTTCTTAGGAAGGTGCAATTTTGAACTAAACTTGTTTGTCTAGAATATTTTGTCTGCATTTGTTTAAATGATCCTGCGCAGAAAAACATGACATGAGAATCCTTTTCTATTCTGATAAATTTTTGAATAAAAATTGTATTGAAAAATAAATCCTTTTATTTCCTACTATGACATAATAAAACAAATATAAACTGGAATATAACACATCAGCAAAATGCAATGAACATTGAATTTTAATTGAATATTTTTGAATATTTCAAAATTATTTAAAATTGATAAACCTAATGACATTTATTTTCATTTGTATTGTCTTTAAAATCTGAGGAAACTAGAAAAGTTACAATAAATAATCTTTAGAAATTATAGAAAATTCTATTTCACAGAAAATCCTAATATACTTGATTTAACTTATTGTTATTAGATAAAAATTTGAACTTCTGGGAATAGTTTTTAAAAGTAGCTCAATTTAGTCTCTTTAAAATGTTTGTTTCACTAATCAACTTATTTCACAATAAAATAAAATTTTATAAATAAATTAAAATATATTTATAGACCACAAAATTTGTTCTCCAACAATTTATTTCCAATTTGCTTAAACTTAAAATATTGTTACAGATTTTGTATTTCATTTTTATTTTGGTTTCAATCTGAAAAACATTCACATTATGCTTAGATTTAAAATTTTGAATATGTTTTATTTTAAATAAAGAAAACAAAATGTAGAACAACCAATAAACTCTTCCAGTTATTGCTATCAGTTTAAAACAAGTAATTGTTAAAATTTTGTGTTACAAGCTATGCTAATTTTCTTCATCTAAATGAAAATTATAATGATTTGTTTTATAACACTCTAAGACCCATTAGTTTTCCGATTTTATTTATTTATCTGACATTTCTGGAATCTTGTAGAAGGAAATTGAATAGCAGAAAATTCCTTTCAACGTTGAAATAAATTTGAGAATAAAATTAAATTTAACCAAGAAAAGTCTGATGGATTTTCAATATGACAAATTAATTTGTTTTATGTTATTTGTCTAACATTTATCTATCAAAAATCATTTAAAAATGACAAATTTTTAGTAGCTATTCTTCCTGAAATTGTAATTTTAATATTTATAGAAATTTGTATAACTGTTTCATATATTTATTTTACTTCATGTAAGAGGATTTCGACATGTAGAAATATTGCATTTCATGTAACATTTTCATTCATGAAGTAGTATTATATTTGAGTATAACATTTTGAAATTTATATTGATATATTTCTTCAATATAAAATATATTTATAAATTGTTGTGACTAAGAATCTCTAACGCGCTTCGTGACTATGTCTAAATTTAAGAGTATTCGTTAAGTAGATGCTGCATAAGATACCCGCCTCCTGATGTGTTCACTCTGAGGGCATCAGAGCCATTACTTGTTAACAAAAACCGCGTCATGTGGAGAAATTCTAAAACAGATAACTCATCATTCATTTATACTGGTGCCATATGTGAAATTAATATAAATTCATCTCCTGTAAGATACTCTGAACTAATTTCACATGAATTATCCAAAATATAAATTAAGTTTTATCCTCAATTTATACATGGTTACAGAGGCTGATTATTATTCTGCGTCTCTATTTTTATATTTAAATAGACAACCCATCTTATTATATTTAAAAAGCTTTTAATATTGATGATTTTGCACAAGATCATATTACTGAGGATTTCAATAAGGATTATGCAACACACTGAGCACTGCACATGCACACACGCGCACACACACACACACACACACACACACACACACACAAATACACACAAGCACACACACACAAAATACCACACACACACACACACACACATATAACTTCTCCTATTACAAACCATAACAGGATAGAGCCCTTGGCTGAGATGAGAGGGATACATTTTATTTAAAATGTAAGTAATAAAATATATAGTAATATTTATGATAAGAGGGAATTAGTTTTCTGGGTGAAACCAAGGCACACACACCTTTGAATAGTGAATTTGAGACCGTCCTTATTCTCTTTGAAATATTAAGGATTAGATGGTGTTAAGGAAAATTAATTAATAGTGCTTTAGATATTACAGAAAATTGGAATGGCTCTTCCTCAATATTTGGCTTAGTCAATTAATATTTATAGTTTAAAAATAATTCAAAATCCAGAATTTGTAATAGAATAAATTATTATAATAACATTTATAAATTTAAAATTAACTATTGAGAGATTCTTTCCCCTGTTGATAGAGAGCAGGAGAGGCAGGAGAGGGGAAGAGAGAGCAGCAGTATATATAAGGAGAAGACACAGGCATATTAGTCAGCCTCCTACAAATCCATATTCACACCCAGTCACCACACAATTTTATGCAAATTAGAACGATGGGAGAACATGGTATAAACCCTAGTGAACCCCTGCACCCCTACTCACTTCTAGACATGGTTTTGAGATGAACACATTTAAAACCTGAATTCATCTTAACATAGCACGATTTGAGAGGAGGCTGAATTATAGCTGGTCGGGGATGCCTGTTTCAAATATGATTACACAATATGCCAAAATACATCTAAAAGTATTAAAAATATTTTTACCCATCATCAGAAAATGGATTGCAAAAATGCAAAATGAAATGACAGAAAACGTGAGCTGAATAAAATAAAATTTATTTTTAGTCCGTGCATCTCTGCATCACTGCTATCAGAAAGGTGCATAGTGGCTCTTACATGATAACAAGACTGATCCATTTGTTAACTTTGTCCTAATCATTGTGAGTTAACAAACACAGTTTATGCATTTCATGAGACCACTGGGATACAATTTACTCAGTCTGAATGGCACTTTCTAGACCATCCCCGTGGCTTTGGAGACAAGCTGCCTGTGCTGACTGACTGGGAACTGCAGAGCAACATACAGAAGAATGACTTTCGTCTCTGACTAATCTTGGAAAATCTGTTCAGTCCCATGTTCTTAGTTCGATAAGATAAAAACGTTTAAGAGGAAATCTACATCTTAGAAGAAAAGATAACCTTTGGATTATCTGTAAAAGAGGAAAGCGATCCCACCCAGATGGAATGAACTGTCAGAAAACAGTTCATGGGCATGAGAAACCTCATGTCCAAGTTCTGACCCAGAGACTTTGTAGGAAGGCATAAGGGCAGGCAGGTGGTGTGCACAGAGTGATTGAGAACGTCCAAGATCTATGGAAGAACTCTAACGTGATGAATGACAACCCCAGTCAAAGTAAATGATCTCCTTGGAGGAGAAAGCACCAATGAAGATCAGCAGCAACAATTTGGAACACCAAAAGATTAAGGGCCCCAATTAAAAAGCTTAAACTCTTTAGATAAAATTATCAGATTTAGGGGCTTTAACTAAAATTCTGAACAAATTTTTAGAACACAAAAAGAAGAGAAAACGAAAGGGCGTTGTGCCTGTCTCCTGTCCCATCATGAACCATAATTAATCCCTAGAAACCAGAAAATAAATACAAATTCCCTGGGCCAAGTCTTTTGTAAAGAGGTTAGAAGACGAAAAGGTCTCCAAAAAGAAAGTCCCAGAGAAAGAAGGTGAGGAAGAGAATCATCCTAGAGAAAACACTGCCTGACTAGCACCTGAGCAGTGGAGAAGAAAGAGGGAGAAATTATACTTTACAGCAAGTATAAGTCAGCTTGTCACTTAAAGTTATAAAATACATTTATATTTTTAAAAAGCCTTTAAAATAGAACTATAAAAATGTTTGTTTTTAGTGTGTAAGTCTCTGAAATGCAACCCTCTGCAATGACCCAACCTACACGCTTCTGCCAAGTACCATGGCACCCTTGTTAATCCCTGGGGTCTTCAACTGGAAAAAGGAGGTGATCTGAGTATATAGAGAAGAGAGAGATAGCAGGAGATATATGAGACAGACATATATATATGTATATTATTATACATTGTTATTATTATATATATGGTTGACATATGAGACATATACAGGACATATACACACATATATATATATATATATATACATATACATATATGGCAAACCCAGTTGCCCAGAAAAATGCACATCAGCTAGCTAACCATCAGAACTGCACAGAAATCTGGCAACAACAGAGAGGATATTGCAATACCATTAAAAGTTTCAGAGCTATCACAAGAAAGTGGTGCGCAGCGCCTGAATTGATGCTGAAAGGCAGGCAAATAAAGTGCTGGGAAGGGACGTTGAAAAGTCTATGATTAGACAAGAGTTAAAAGTGCAAACGTTTAGTGGGAGACCTGAGTGGTATGCCTACGGATGAAGAATAAGAAATCCAACTGAGTTTGAACAGAGGGAGGATAATCAGCCTCTTGAGAAGGAGGATTTTCTCCATCAGCACAGCAGCTCAAAGGCATGGAACAGTCCACAGTGAGAGTTTGTACAGGAATGACTATACCGGAACAACTCGTGAAAACAGCACTGACTGCAAGATGAAGGACGCCAGAGCGCGATGACTTATAACCTGCTCCGCATGGCGGTGAATGACTGCATTCTCCAGGCAGCTGGCAGCACGTTAATCTACTGCTGGGGTGTGCCACCGTCGGCTCTCAATAATTGTCGTCGTCTGCTGTGGATTGCGTGCAAGGGTGCTCAGATTCCCCTACGGCGAATCAATACCGACGGCCGCGTCGCAGGTGGCCTTGAGCACAGAGACAGGCTGGATTGGAAAACCGTCTTTCAGGATGAGACCAGCCTAATTTAGGGACCAGCTGGGATGGCTCTGTGTTCGTACATGCTATGCTACTGCTGGCCCTGAGGTATTATTGAACGACATAGTGGTCAAACACCCTGGAGCAGGTCAGTGATTGCATCATGGGATCACGATCCAGACCTGATAATGAATTGAGGGGTGACCAATGCCAGCAACAGGCACGTCCGTGGCGCCAGCCCTGTCGCCCTTTCCTGGGCATCCCTGGAGCCATTTTCAGCAGGACAATGCCCACATGTTGCGCGGACTGTTCACTCTGTTCAGCACAACGTACGCAACTCTTCCTCACTGCCGACACCATGGCCTGCCTATTGAGCTAAATGTGGGATATGGTTGGTCGGCGCCCTGCCTGTGATCCGTGTCCTGCAGTTTCCTGGAAACATCCTTGGCTGTTGCTGTTGATGGAATTTCTTCCCTGCCAGATATTCAACATCTGTTTGATCTCATGCCACGTCAGAAAGGGGAAAGAATGCACAGAAGTGGCCAGGCTGCACCAAACACCTGATTCTGACGCCATAATTGTTTCTTTCAATGAAAATCTACTCACTATCGTATCATACAAGCCTCCACTTCTACTAAATTTGACACTTCCATGATCCTTCCACAGAAAGTTGCATTTTCTATTAAACAGAGATATATATGTTATATATACATATATATAGTAAATACACATACATATATATGAATATAGAGTAGAAGATAGAGTAGGAGCATATATATATATATGGAGAGAAGATTGATAAATATAAACATTCAATCATGAGCAAGAATTTTATGTACATAATTTTCAATTGCACTAATACATTGATCACTTGATCAAGACAACATATCAGAACTGCTGAATCGCAAAGCTTTAGCTACTGTGAAGACTTCAAGCGATCGTGCTCTGATTTGTTATCAGTGAATTGAGATAGAAAATTTACTTCACGACTGTCTGCAGACTTCTTCTAAACTCTGACGAAAATTATGATTTTCCCAGTTGTTCAGATCTTCAGTCACCAGAATTCAGCATTTCAGACAACCTAATCTTCATACCGCAATGTCCTTCACTAATATTTCTAGGAATCTTGGCAAATCTGCATTACGTATTTTACAACCATCACAAAAATCAATTAATAGATTCAGAATAGTACATCCAATCTCATATTTTAATAAAAATTGAAGCCCATGGTGATGTATTCCCAGTGCAGAAGAACACTTTAAAATCACAAATTCAGTTAATAATACATACAATTTTAATACCAGAAAAGTGCTCACAAGTTATAGACTTATAATGAAAATTATCATTAGATATTCCATCATTCTGTTCAAGAAATTTAAAGTTTTCTGATAAGCATGTTTGCTTCTGAAGTAAGAGATTACTAATAAGATTTTTCTAGTTTTTAGAATTAGCCAGTCCTAATATGAGTTCCAAGTGCTCTTCACTACCAAGAAATTGAGAAAGATAAGTTACAAAGACCATCTAATGAACCTACCATAACTGAGCTCATTGATGCATTAACATGTCCTACTAGAGGCTTAATTGTATTTGTCACAAACACATCAAATACAATCAAACTACTTTTCATAACTTCTAGATGGTTCTCAGGAAGGTCATGGCTGCCTAGTGGCCATAATGCAGATTGGGAGGACCGTCAATTTTGGGTCGCGTAGTGTTTCGAACCCTGATGCTACCAAAAGACACGACGTGGGTGGGGCTGATGCATAAATCTGTCAAGGTCTACTGGCAGTCCCTGCTGGTACAAAAGTTAGAAGAGAGGAGGCACACCAGCTCAGATGCTTTATTCAAAACATGAGGTCTGTCAAATAGCCCTCTGCACATTTTCATGCATGTTAATAAACTATCACATCACAGATATTTTGGGATGCGTTTTGATTTCATCTAATTTTCCAAGACCATTCATTCAATTTAATGTATAAAATTATGTATAATTTATTCATGTAATTTTCATTAATTTGATTGTTAAATTAAAGCTTCACCTAATCGTACACTTGAGTTATTATTGACGAAGGAACCCACTTGAACTGGTCATGGATGATGAAACCTCAAACAGTGAGAACAATTCTCGAAATTCTCAAAATAATAGATTTCATATCAGTGATTTAATGTATATTAGGCCCAGATGCTACATTAATAATAGGTCTTGGTAGTACTCAAGATTTGAACATGTGAGAAATAAACTGGGATCGACTTTCATGATCCTGATCACTCACTAGCAGTCACTTTAATCATGTTATGTTTCAGCCTTAGCAGAAACGTTTTCAATGCTAAATCAACTTCCAATTTTTAGTTTATTTCCTGAATGTAGTAAAAGCGCTTAAATAAACTGAAAATGCAATTTAGAAATGATTACATTATCAGTCGACAATCATATCAAAGAATC
The DNA here is from genome assembly GCA_019974015.1 of Nephila pilipes. Classification (NCBI taxonomy): domain Eukaryota; kingdom Metazoa; phylum Arthropoda; class Arachnida; order Araneae; family Nephilidae; genus Nephila; species Nephila pilipes. Next base: position 188,343 of record BMAW01132781.1, on the reverse strand, counting down.
ATGTTATTTTCAAACAATTACCTTAAATGAATTTGAAACAAGAAGAATGTTAAAGAATTTAGTTTCAACAAGAAGCACTTTCGCTTCTCAGAACACTATAGACTGCAATAAAATACGAATACATTAATTCCAAGCAATGAATAAACGTTTATTTTTATACCGTGTTTCTTTCACCAGTAAACGTACCAGAAAGCCATTTAAAGGAAACCTTTATTTTACATTTTCTTTCAAACTCACGGCTTTGAATGGCAGTGAACTGTAGATATAAAATGTACCAAGACTTAATCAAGAATGTGGAAAATACAACTGTGTAAATATATGTATATTTCCAGCTTAACTATAATTTGAAAAGTATAGGCTTTGACCAGGTTTGTTTCCTAGAAAATAATTTTAGAGAATGCACTTAGATTGATGGTTTGAATGAGATTTTGCAATAATCAGAAAATAAATAAATAAACAAAATAACATGAGATGCTTTAGAAAAATAAAGAACAGCTGGTAATATCTGAAATTAAAACTTGACCTTAGCGGTTTAAGTCAAAACTTAAAATTTAATTTGACTATTGTAAATTAAGAACCTGAAAGAATGATTGTGATAAACAATTGTTTAATGCAAATAACTGAAAAGTTCTAAATACTATTTAAAAATATACAAAAGTTCCCAATAATTAGTTTTTAAAAATATGCTTCCTGAGTACAGGTGAAGAAAACACATTGACAATATCTCAAGTTTGTAAAATTTCCAAAGATTTTTGCTCAAATTTCATCTTAATAATATTTTACTATTACTGATTTTGCAATATCTGTCCTTAAATCAGCATGGAGAATGTTCAATAAATCTGAAAATTCACACCTAAATTATTACAAACTTTTCACAATTTTGAATTTAGTACTAAGAATCACTATATAGAACCTGTATTTTCTAATACATCAATATAATTATGTCAATTATATTTGCTTCATAATGCAGCCATCCCCTGGTTGGAATACATCTTCAATAAAGAAACCCTTTGAACTAATGATTTGTTTGAAACGTGGGCATTTTGAAAAATACATTGAATGAAGAAGTTTAGACTGCCTATAAAATGATAAAATGTATTTACAATTATCTCGTGTAACATTTTGATAGCACCATTTGAATATTTAAACTTAGTTTTTCATACTTCTATATGTTTTCTAGACACTTAATTTTAAAATTAAATTATATTGTGGAAGAAATTGATAAATTTGAAATATTGACTTTGAAAGTAATATTTTCAATGAGTTTGAGACCAACAATAATTTAATGAAGATTTAAAGTAAACTAGAAATTCTTAGAAAATTTAGTATTATTTCAGGTAATTAGGAAGATATTTGAGAGATGAAACTTACAAAACCTCAGAACTAATTTTCCAAAGTAAAACAGATTGTTAAAATAGGAATTGGTTAATTCTACCAATCAAAGGCTTAAATGTTTTAAGCTAGCAAATTAATAATTACTCATCAATATCTGGCTGATCTAACAACTCTAGTTATATCAATAACTAATTTTAAAGTTTTTATCAAGAACTCAAACATATTTGTCAGAAATACAGCATTTATAATTATTGTCAATTAATTGAAAGAAAAGGTCATATTCAGTTAAGATAAAAGAACTGTTAATAATATTCACAAAGAAAAGAAAATTTTAGCCAAAACAATCTGAGGTGAATGGAAAATGGTTAATATTCCAACTGTAATTTTATTTTCAGAATAATTAATCTGAATGATAGAAAATTTTAGTTAACTGTCTAATGTCTAATACATTGCATCATTTGATGAGATCACTGATAATACATAATGAAAGTGCATTTGAGTGTATGTCTGTGTGATGATTCCGTAATAATTATTTCTTTTCATTTCACCTTTTTCATTTTATTTTGTCTATTCAATTCACCAACCAACTTTCATTCATTTTTAATTGCAGTTGTCAACTCCATGCATAAAGTTGCGCGTATGAATATTAATGATAGTCTTAATACTGTTGCAAAGTTGTAGAATTACAAGTATTAAAGTTTCACTAACCATTCTTCACTTTTCTGCCTGTTCATATATATGCACCGCTTCTATGATCTTTGTAACAACACTTTGCCTAGCCTCTGAGTAATATATTGTTTCCGTGTAAAATTAAGTTACTAGAAGAAGATGCTTAATGCTTCCTCTTCTATAAAACAAAACAAAACCTGGGAAATAAACACATACTAAAAATGAGATTATGAGGTAAAAACTAAAACCAAGAATAGAGTAAGAGCTGTCTGATTAAATGAAATTGAATGTAAAGAAATTTGACTGAACATGCAAAATGATTAAAATTTTAGAATCTGAATGAATAACATGGAATAGTTATCGAAGGGTAAATCTAGAAGTGTACAGGTTAGATTCTAACTGATGGTCAAACGACTTGTTGCATTGCGATTGATATCTTTCAACTACTGAAAAACACCCTGCCAGGATCTGAGTTCATTACGAGCAAATGCAAGCCAGACTTGGAAGAGGTCGAATATTGATTGGAGTAGCTGGTTAACAATATTGGAGAACTGCCTGGTCATATGGGTCAGCGCAGTAGATTAGAAGATGTTGGTAAGAAATGGTGATGAGCTCAGATTTCAGCGTCATAATGGGGATTTGACCTAGGCCAGCAGATCGGGAGGACAGATTGTCAGATCAGCTATCACAGCGCTCATGATCTTCAATCGCTATCAACCCTGACGTGCGACCACACAAGAGGCCAAACAGGACCGCCACCACAGACGGTATTGAGGAGAAATCTGGCTGCCTGTTCCGAGACCGGATATGTCACCTGCCACCACGCTCGATCATTGTCGGCTACTACATGTTGCTGTTTGGCCTGATCAGCTGCAATGATTCTGAATGCCCAGGGTAGAGGTGCCAATCCTGCTTTGATCACAGCTGCCATTGCGGCTCAACCAGGAATTGGTTACGATCTGGGATGTCATTTCGATAACGGATCTGAGATCTCTCCACTTCCGACATGTCTGGGATAGACGGAAGGCGACTGTATCATCAGGGAATGCTGAAGACCCAAAGAACTGACAATTCGAGCAATTTGCAATAAATGAGACCCATCAGGGAGCTTTATCACTCTCACGTCAGGCAGCTGAGAATTCAAACTAGAGGTCTGTCAACACCCATACCTGAAAACCTTATTGAAATTTTTGTACCTAATCATTTTCTACATAATTTTTCTATCCGTCATCCGTGTAGTTTTTCTAATATCCGTTTTGTCTCCATTGCAATTTCTTCTGGTGGAGAGCATATATATAGAGCAGACATAAATTAACAAATATGAATAACACAAAATATTGAAATACAACAAAAATATCAGTGAAAACTTTGATTTAATTAGTTTGAATATTTAAGCAAACTCATTTTGGATAAAAGTATCTTCATATCTTCCCATTTATATATGGTTTCCATTTTAAGAAACTTTCAAGACAATTGTTACATAGTCAATCGAGAATCGCATATTTCTTCGCATGTATTAAGTAATTTATCTTTGTGTCGTAAGATTTCTTTTGATTCGATAAAATTAAATAAAATCTTGATACTCGCAAAATGTTTGAGAAAGCTGTAATTGAATTTTGATATTGTTGATGGCCGTCTTAATTATGTTTATAAGTATTAATGAAGTAAAACACAAAATATTTGAAAAGGTCTCACGAACAAACTGAAAAGTTATGGATGTGAAACACTATTTTATACATTTTAAATAGGCGCTAATAAAATTCAATATATTATCCGTTATAGGCACAAATCATTTACTATAATTATAATAAAATTGAAGGCCCCAAGAGTTTTGCACCTTAAAATCGATTTTAACAAAGGATTGTTTGATTACTTTGGTGACAAATTTAGAAATTAATGAAACTGGAGAGCATCGTGCACATTGAGTGTAAACAATAAATGAAGCTCATTCTTTTGTCTAAGCAGAATTTTCCTCAAACAATATACTGTAAAGAATATTTATTAGAAGGAGTTCCTTCTTTAATTACAAGAATATCTAATATGTCGGAATGAGAGAATTAAAGAAGATAATCACACTTAACTACAAATGGTAGACAGATATACATGCACGTCATTGGCATTGCTTGGCAAACTACTGAGAGGAAGCTTTCTTCACAATTAAAAATAATTGAAAATATTGATCGCGGTCAAATGAATGACCAATTGATCACCGGAAACCACCTTATACGTGGTAAAAGCACTATTTATTTAATAAATAGCTCTGACTTGAATTCATTGAAATATATTTATCTCTTTAATGTACCTTACTGATTTGTTGCCAAAAGTTGAAATGAGATAGAATTAGTTTGTATAACAATATTAGTTCCAAATGAAAGTTTTGTGACTTAATATTGTTTCTTCACTAATGCAAGAGGTTTCCTTTCAAATAATATTGATCAAGAACAGATTTATTTCTTAAAATGAGATGAAATCATTTTATCTTTATACAATAATTACAATAGTAATTACTTATATCAATTATTGTATTTAGAAAGAACTTTCGAATAAGAAGTTTTTCAAACTCCAGATTCTCGAATTTTCAGATAAAAATAACTTTTAAACATTGATTTAAACCAAACCATAGATCACATAAATCATGTCACTTACAATAACAATCTGGTCTGGCAATATACACCATTTACTTATTTATTTTAAGAAAGAATCAAAAATTTAAAGAAATAGAATTATAGCAAAAATAATTAAAATCTCCAGGCATTTTATGGCCACACCATTGAGACAGCTAAATAGTTGAAATCACTAAAAATTGCTATCAAAAATAAATCAAATGCATTATACATTCACAACTCAGGTTTTCATTGGTTTATAACATCACCCGTCCATTGACGAAAAAGAAACATTAAAGGGAGCTACTGCTTGGACCGCCCACAGCAAAGTTATAATGGATTTCAAATGTACAGCAGGGCGCCCATCCAGCCATAGCAAAACTAATTGATTAAGGCATGTTACTCTGTTTAATAATTTTACAATACGTAACTGAACGGGGCCAACAATAAAATTTATTTTTGAATTGCATTCCCTTTGGTCATACATTTGTGAAAGGGTGTGATAGTGGCTTCATATGATAATGTATAAGAAAATTATGATTTATTCATTTATAACTTTGTTCCAATTTATTGTGGAAAGCATCAAACACAGTTTATGCATTTATGCATTCTACTCGACAAGGTTTACTTGCCTGAATGGCTCTTTTCAATTATTCCCGTGGCTTTGAGACAAAAGCGTCTAAAGCGACTGATCAGAAATCTGTGTAGAGCAACGATAAGTTAAAGAATGACTTTTTCGTCTTTGACTAATTTTTGGAAAATTTGTTTCAGTCCCAAGCCTTGTTTGATTAAGATAAAAAAACGTTTAAGAGGAAATTTGTATCTTTAGAAGAAAAGATATATAAATTTTGGATTATCTTTTAAAAAGAGAAAAAGCATCTCACCCAGATGTGAATGAATTGTCAGAAAATGAAATTGGTGGCATATGAGAACTTGCTAAATCGAAATTGATCAGAGGAGAAAGATTTGTAGGTATGAGTATTGAGAACGTTCAAGATTCATTATGGAAGAATCTAACGATGGAAATGACAACCGAAGTCGTAAAGTAAATTGATTCTGAGGATAGTAGCACTAATGAAGATTGTGCAGTAAATAATTTAACACTAAAAAGATTACAAAGAGGCCTCAATTAAAAAGCTTAAACTTTTTGTAAAATTATTTAAGATTTTAGCTTAACTAAAATTCTTGAACAAATTTTTTTTAGAATACAAAAAGAAGAGAAAAATTCGAAAGGGCGTTGAAAAATTGTCTCTGTCCATATCATGAAATCCATAATGACCTTGTAAAAACCAGAAAATAAATACAAATTAAAAGTTTTTTTAAAGAGGTTAGAAGATGCAAAGGTTCTAAAAAAAGAAAAAGGTTCTGATAGTGAAGGTGATATAGTTCATCCGAGAAAAAAAACATCGTTTGATTGTACTGAGTAGTGATAAGAAAGAGGGAGAAATTAAGGCCGCAGTAAATAAAAATATAAGTTTGTGCTTATTTTCATTTTGTGTTATAAATACATTTATATATTTTTTTAAAAAAAGTTTCTTAAATAGAATTATATAAAAAATGTTTGCTTTTAGTAAGTTCTTGGAACGTAACCTTCTTTCTGTAATGACTCTGGGTCTCATATGACACGCTTTCACACAACATGGCACTTTTTACACTTTTTAGGAGCCAATCTGGAAAAGGAGGGTGATCTGAGTATATATATATATATATATATATATATATATATATATATATAGCATCGATAAATAACATAAACATTCAATCACATATGACTTTTATGTACATAATTTTTCTAATTGCAGGAATTAATATTGATTTGTTTGATTTCAAGATAACATAGATTGCAGAAATCCGCTGAATCGCAAATCTTTAGCTACTCGTATTATCTCGGGTTATCGTAAAGTTTCGATTGTTATTAAAAGAATTGAGATAGAAAATTTACTTCTATTTATCAGTCTTAAGACTTCTCTTCTAAATCACCATCGAAAATTATGCATTTTTTTCCCAGTTGTTCTTGATTCTTCGAAGGTCATCATCGTAGAATTCAGCAGATTGAACTTAATCTTCTCCATACCGCAACGTCCTTCTATCTACGGTTTTCTGAAATCTTACAAATCTGCATTAATAGATGTATTTTACAACGTTATTCACAAAAAAAATCAATTAATATCCAGAATAAGTGTTATCCAGAAATCTCTGTTATTTTTAATAAAAATTAAAGCCTTATGATATTCCCTAGTGCAGCGAATACTTTGTGTGTGCAATCACAAATTCAGTAGTTAATAATACATAATTTTTAATACCTAGAAAAGTGTCATAAGTTATAGACTTATAATGTGAAAATTATCATTAGATATTCGACAGAGACTTATTCGAAATTGAAATTTTTAAAGTTTTCGATAAGATGTTTGTTTTATAAGATTATTTTAATAAGATTTTTTTCAGTTTTTAGAATTAGTTTAACTCTGAATATGAGTTCCAAGTGTTTCATTTCAATTAAGAAATTCGAGGAAAAGATAAGTTAGCTGTAAATAATTCTATAATTTAAACTCTACCATAATCATTTGTATTGATGGCATTAACATGTCCTATTCTATAGATGCTTTCACTTTATTTGGTTTGTATACAAATACAATCAAATACAATCAAAATCATCTTTTTCATAACTTTTAGATATTCTTAGCGGCCGCGGTTGCCTAGTGGTCATAGTCGCAGATTGGTGACCGTCAATTTTCGTCGCGTAGTGCTTCGAACCCTGATGCCACTAAAGACACGACGTGTAGTGGGGCTGATGCATGTTAAATCTGTCAAGGTTCATTGTAGTCCCGTTGGCATGGTGTGTAAGTTAGGAGAGGGAGGTACCAGCTCAGATGTCGGTTCAAAATTACGAGGTTCGTCGTAAATAGCCCTCGTGTTGCTTTTCAGTGCGATGTTAATAAACTATCACATCACAGATATTTTTAAGATGCTTTGATTTCATCTAATTTTTCTAAGACTATTCATTCGTAATTTAATACATATAAAATTATGTATAATTTATTCATGTAATTTTTCATTATTTGATTGTTAATTAAAGTCGCACTTAATTGCAACACTAGAGTTATTGACGAAGGAACTCATAATTTTGAAACTCGGTCAAGTGATGAGGACGAAACCTCAGCCAGTATACCTTCTCGAAATTTCCTCGCCAATAGGAGGATTTCATACTTCGGCAGATTTAACGTATATTAGCCCCACTACATTAATAGTCTTAAGTAGTATCAAGACTTGAACATGTGAAAATAACTCCGGGATCGATTTCGCGATCCTGACTACTCGGCTACCACAGTCACTTAATTCATGTTAAGGCGTTTCAGCCTTTTAGCATGAAACGTTTTCAATGCTAAATCAACTTCAATTTTTTTAGTTTATTTCCCGAATGTAGTAAAAGTATTAAAATAAAATCCGAAAATGCAATTTAGAAATGATTAATAGCTATTTGTCAGACAATTACATTTAAATTCATGTTATTTTCTTTTTCAAACAATTGGCTCTAAATGCGAATTTGAAACAAGAAGAATGTTAAAATAAATTTAGTTTCAAAATAAGAAATACTTTCGCTTCTCAGAACATCTATAGACCGTGCATTAAAATACATGAAATACATTGGTATCCAAGCATGAATAAAACGTTTATTTTTTACAATTGTTTTTTAACCATGTAAACGTACTCATAAGCTTTCGAATATTTAAAAGGAAACCTTTTTATTTACATTTCTTTCTTTCAAAACTGTCATTTTTGGAATAAGAAAAGTAACTTGCAGATATAAAATGTGTCACACTTCGAATTCAAAATGTGGAAAAATACAACTGCAAATATAGATGTATATTTCAGCTTAATCATGTATTTGAAAACAGTATATATTTTGAATTGTTTGTTTCCTAGAAAATAATTTTAGACAAATAATGTACTTTAGATTGATGTTTGAATGAGATTTTGCAATAATCGAAAATAAATAAATAAATAAAATAACAGGAGATGTTTAGAAAAAAAATAAGAAGCATCAGCTGTAATATCTGAAATTAAAACTTTGACTCAGCGTAGCATTTGGGTCAAAAACTTAAAAAATTTAATTTGACTATTGTAAATTATGAAACTCGAAATAGTAACGATGATAAGTAAATGTATCATTAATGCAACAATCGAAAAAAGTTCTAACAATAGTTTTATTTAAAAATATATAAAAAGTTCTAACACTAGTTTTATTTAAAAATATAGTTTTGAGTACAGAAGAAAAAATACATTATTAACATTCAAGCTGTAAAAAATTTGTATAAAGATTTTTGTTTCATAAATTTTGGGTTATCTTAATAATATTTTTACTATTAATGATTTTTTTTGTACAGCCCAGTTCCTTAAATCAGCATGGAGAATGTTCACAAATCTGAAAAATACCTAAATTATTATAAATCTTTTTCACAATTTTTAATTTAGTACCTAATAATCTAATTTATACAAACTCTTACAGCATTTTCAATATTATCAGACATACTCATGTCAATTATATTGCTTCAATGCAGCCAACTTCGGTTAATATCTTTCAATAAAGAAAACCCTTTTAACTTATCAGATTTGTTTGAAACGGGGTATTTTTGAAAAATGTATTGAATGAAACTACAATGTTTGTTCGCCTATAAAAATGATAAAATGTATTTCACAATTTATCTCTTGTAACATTTTGATAGCACCATTTTGAATACTTCTAAAACTTGAATACTTTTTTCTAAGCATTTCTATGTTTTCTAGATACTCTCAATTTTTAAAATGAATACATATTGTAAAGGAAATTGATAAATTTTGAAAATAAGTTGACTTTGAAAAAGTAATATTTTCACGAGTTTTATATTCAACAATAATTTTAATGAAGATTTAAAGTAAACTTAGAAATCTTTAGAAAAATTTAGTATTATTTCCTGCGGTAATTAGGAAAGATATTTATATGAAATCTCATAAAAATCCCTTAACTTAATCTTTTCCAAAAGTAAAACAGATTTAAAAGTAAAATAGGTAAATTTGTTAATTTGTTTCAAATCAGTTACTAAAATGTTTTTAAGCGAAGTAAATTAATTGTAATTATCATCAATATTCAATGATCTATAATTGTAACTTTAGTTACATATCAATAACTGGTTAATTTTTAAAGTTTTTTTAACAAGTGAACCTCAAATATATTTTTGCTCAGAAATACAGTGCATTTATAATTATTGTTTAAATTAATTGAAAAGAAAATATTTCATATTCAGTTACATAAAAAAAATAACTTCGTTAATAACACTAAATAAAGAAAAGAAAATTCTTTAGCCAAAACAATTCGATATAAGTAATGGAAAATGAAATTTTTAATATTCAAACTGCAATTTTTTATTTTCGGAATAATTAATCTGAATGATAGAAAAATTTTAGTTAACTGCTCTGTAATGTTCACATTGTATCATATTTGAGACCTAGAGACTACTGATAACACACATAATGCAGGTGCGCGCATTTGAGTGTATGTTCGTGTGATGACCTGCATAATTACTTTCTTTTTTCATTTCCACTTTTTTTTTTTCAATTATTTTATTTTTACACCTATCTAAATTCACCAACCAACTTTCATTCATTTTTTAATTACAGTTGTCAACTTCCATGTATAAAGTTGCGCGTATGGTTCTACAACATAAGTCTTTAATACTTGTTGTGCTAGCAGAATTACAAGTATTAAAGTTTTCACTAACCATTCTTCACTTTTTCTTTCGCTCTGTTCGTTGCTATATATGCACCGCTTTGCGATCTTTTTGTAATGTCTACTTTCGCTTCAGTTCTCTTGAGTAATATATTGCTTCCGTGTGGTACTGGTTACTTGTATTAAGAAGATGCTTAATGCTTTCTATAAAACAAAAAAACAAAACCAAGAAATAAATATACTAAAAAACAAAAATATACTATAAAAAAAACGGCGCACCAAGAAGGAGTTGCCCGATTGTAATGAAATTTCGAATGTAAAGAAATTTTGACTGAACATGCAAATGATTAAAATTTTGTGTTCCAATGAATAAATAGCGGGAGCTACACACATCGGAAGGGCGCACCCAGAAGTGTATATAAGAAGCGATTCTCAATCTGATGGTCAAATTATCTGTTGCATTGCGATTTCGGATATCTTTCAACTACTGAAAAAATACCTCGCCATAGGATTCGAGTTCATTACGAGCAAATGTCAGACTTTGAAAGAGGTCGTATCATTGGATTGAAAGAAGCCGGTTGGGAATATTGGAGAATCGCTCGTCATATGGGTCGAAGCAATGTGGTGATTAGAAGATGCTGGTAAGAATGGGTGGACAATGGCAGATTTCAGCGTCATAATGGTAGATTTTGACCTAGGGCCACAGCAGATCGGGAGGACAGAGTGATTGTCAGATCAGCTATCACAGCGCCTGATTCAACGTTATCAACCCTCAGACGTGCGACCCACACACGAGTGTCAAACAGGACCATTCACAGACGGCTGATAGAGCAAAATCTACGCTCGTTCCGACCGATACGTCACCTGCCACTCACGCCTGATCATTGTCGAGCCATATTACAATGTTGCTTGGCTCGATCAGTTGCAATGATTCTGAATGCCCAGGGCAGAGTGCCAATCCTGCTTTGACTATTGCATGCCACACAGGCCCTCAACCAGGAATTACGATCTGGGATGTCATTTCCCTTGATAACCGGATCCAGATCTCTCTCCAATTGAGCATGTCTGGGATATGAATGGAAGGCGACTGTATCTATCAGGGAATGTTGAAGACCTAACCCGACAATTGGAGCAAATTTGGCAATAAATACCGCAGGAGACCATCAGGGAGCTTTATCACTCTCTGCCACGTTGTGCGGCAGCTTAAATTCAAACTAGAGGTCTGTCAACACCTTATTGTACTCGAAAAACCTTATTGAAATTTTTTGAAATTTTAATCATTTTCTTTTCTGTACATAATTTTTCTATCCGTCATCCGTAGTTTTTCTATCCGTTTTTGTCTCCATTGTACAATTCCTTCTTGGTATATATATATATATATATATATATATATATATTACAAATTAACTGCGAATAACACAAAATAGACATTGAAATACAACAAAAAAACATTGAAAAAAGAAAAACTTGATTTATTTAATTCAGTTTTTGGAATATTTAAGTAAACCTCATTTTTGGATAAAAGTATCTCTTCATATCTTTCCTGTTTATACTATTTCCATTTTTACAAGAAACTTTCTTGTAAGACACTGAGTTACATAGTCAATCGAGAATCGCATATTTCTTCGCATATTAAAATAATTTTATTCCTTTTTTGTGTCGTAAGACTTTTGATTCGATAAAATTTAAATAAAATCTTTGATTACCTAAAAATGTTTGAGAAAAAGCTGTACTGAATTTTTGGATATTGTTGATGGGTCGTCTTAATTATACGATATTAATGAAGTAAAATGACAAAATATTTATAAGCAACTTAATAAATCCTTTGAAAAGCTTATGGATGGTGGAAACCAATTAGTTTGCTATTTAAATATATGCCATTGAATAAAATTAAATATATTATCTCAAGTTATATAGTAATAAATCATTTACTATAATTATAATAAAATCTAATACCCTACAGAGTTTTAAATTTTAAAATTGATTTTTAATGTTAGATTGTTTGATTACTTTTTGCGGACAAATTTAGGAAATGTTAATGAAATTATATATCGTGCATATTATATTTTTAAACAATAAACAGTTTTGCTCTTTTTTGCTCCAAGTAGAATTTTCTCAAACAATATACTGTAAGAATATTTATTAGAATGAGTTCCTTCTTTAATCATAACATTCTAATATGTTTTGAATGAGATAATTAAATAAGATAATCACACTTAATTACAACGGATGATATATATATGCACGTCATTAAGATGCTTGCCATAAACGATTGAGAGGAAGTTTTCTTTCAATAATTAAAAAAAATAATTGAAAAATATTGGATTGCGTAGTCAAATGAATTAATTGGATTACCGAAACTATCAATTTTATACGCGGTAAAAATAATTATTTATTTAATAGTTTGACTTTAATTATATTGAAATATTATATTTATCTCTTTTTAATGTAATTTTACTGATTTGTTTTACTTGCAAAGTTGTAAATGAGATATAGAATTAGTTTGTATAACAATATTAGTTTCAAATGAAAGTTTTGCATTTCATTATTGCTTTCTTTCACTAATGTACAGTAAGAGAGCCTTTTCAAATATATTGATTGAAGAATGATTTATTTTCTTAAAATGTGATGAAATCCACGTGTCTTTTATATTGCATTTACGGCAATAGTATCATTTATATCACTATTATATTTAGAAAGAAACTTTCGGAATAAGAGTTTTTCTTAAACTCAGATTCTCTTGAATTTTCTAAGATAAATAACTTTTTTAAACATTGATTTAAACTTCAAAACCATAGATCACATAAATTATGTCACTTCTTAATAATAACAATTGGTTCAGTAATATGTTACCCTATATTTACTATTTATTTTAAGAAAATAAATTTAAAAAATTTAAAAGAAATAGAATTATAGCAAAAAATAATTTAAAATCCTCCTCAAAGAGGCATTTCTTACGCTGTACACCATTTATATTACTAAATAGTTGAAATCACCAAAAAAAAAAATTGCTATCAAAAATAAATCAAATGCATTATACAATATTCAATAAATCAATTTCTAAGTTTTTCATTGGTTTATAACATTTCACCGTCCATTGACGGAAAAAAGGAAACATTAAAGGGATACCGCTGCTTGGACCGTCTCACAGCAGGTAAAGTTATAATGGATTTCAAATGTACAGCAGGCTACCATCCAGCTATAAAACTAATGGATTAAGGCATGTTACTTATTTTGGAGCTAATAATTTTATCTTTAAAATAATTAATAAGAGTTGAGGTAGTTTCAATAATCCCCATGGTTATTAGCTTTAATTTTTAATACCATAAAGTTGTCATAATAATTTATTATTATTGTTTTACTATAAAATATTTAAAAAGATCTTTAATTTGAGTGAAAAGACTATTTAGCAGATTTTTGTAACGTGTTTTTTTACAATCGACTAATTTAGTGCTTGCAACTATAAGCATATTACAACTAGAATTTAATCATGCTATTTATTTGGTCTTCTAACAGTGCGGCAAATGATAAAAGTTGAATATTATGCAACAAAAACTTTTTTTGTTTATAGTTAGAATGAAAATAACATATTGAAATTCTAGAAGAAAAGAATGTTAAAGTATTATATAAGTAGGGGAGAGTAATAACAAGGAGGCAAAATTAAATGATAGACTATCTGTAAGACATTTTTTTACAGAAAAAAGTTTGAATCTAAATGCCAAATTCTTACGCTAAGTGAATATATTTACATAAATAAATTTTTTATATGCATAAAAATCTTTCAGCATTATTTTTGTTTTAAGAAAGCATTAATGTAAATGATTTGTTAAGAAACACATTATCGTAAACTGTTTGAAATGCTTTTATGTTTTAAAAGCACTTATTTTGTTTATGTAATTGTTTTAAATTTCTTGAAGTATATGAATGATCAATTCGAAGCTTATCAGTAATTTAACCAAAATGTGAAGCAGCACATTTTCATTATCTTCTGTTGCTTAACATGGAAAACAAGAAAAAATGCACTGAATGTTGGAAATGCACTAAATGGTCTAATGGATTAGATGTTGATCTTATTCGATAGAATAGTAGCTAGTTTTCTTTTTATTTTCCATGCTTATAGAGAAATTCTTACTTATTTTTAATTTACAGTTAACAGATTTAAATATAATTTAAATTGTTTTTAACATGGTTTAAAAATATAAGTACATAGTTAAAAAAGATTAAAGAACATAAAAAAGCTAAATGAACATATATGTCTTTTAAGAACTTCAATTAAAATAGAGATATATGGAATCACGCCTAGTTCTTTTTCAAAATGTCTGAAAGTATTATTTTTCCTCAGGTGCAGTCTAAATACTTGATTTTAATAAATAAAGTAATTATATTTATTTTTGTGAAATATGTGTGTGTGACTGTGTGATTAAATAATGTGGGAAATACAGCTCACTTCCGAAAATAATTGGTCTTCTTCACGACTAAAACTATTGATAAGAGATGCCATGATATTCTGAAGAAACTAATATTTAATGTCTTTTTGATCGCATATAAATAGATCAAACAGCATTCAACTGAGTGAGAAAATTGTGGGGTAATGTTTTCAGGCATTGTTATAGTTATAGTTAGAGAAACAACTGTAAATATAATTTTGCTATTGCTTCATTTAATCGATGGTCAGTTTGATGTTTCGTCAAACAGTATTTCCTTACTTTTAGAAACTTGATATATAAGCTTAAAATTAAGTAAAAAGGTGTTATAATTTTCTTGAAATATATTGCCTTAACACAAGGTTAATTCAATTTAAATTAAAAATAGCGATTTTTGATTGCCACTCTGACATCCATTAATATGAATGAATTTAATACAAACATTGTGTTTATTACAAAAGAATCAACTATAATAATAATTAAATTTTTCAAATTATTTAGTTTCTAAATCTTATATATGTTAAAAGTTTGAACCCTTAAGACAACTTTTTTACAATATATAATAGCATATTGAAAGCATTTGTTTCTAATACATGTTCTTACTAGTAGTTTCAATTAAATTGAATCAAAGGCAGTACAAAAAATTCATTTATAAAACTATCATCTAATGGTTAGCTTTGAGTGATAACACTTAAAACACAGTTTGGCATAATATATCTGTGAATAAGGTGATCGAAATTTAAACATAAGATGATAGTGAGGAAACCTTTAAAACACATATTGCCTCCAACTATGATGTGTCACTTTGGTGACTAAAATGATAAAGAAAAATGGCAATTTACTTTGATGTCAAAAAGTTAAAATTACTTTAAAACTTTCACTCAAACTTAATACGCTTACTTCACAAGCTTCAAGCTAAATATCATCCGTACGTTTTGAAAGAAAATGTACGTAACTGGAAGTAACTGGTACTTACAGATAAAAAAAAAGAATATTTTTACTTGAGTCTAAACATTTCCGGTTCACTGACTATTGTTAAAAATACTTTTATTTGAAGACTTTCTTCCTCGAAAGAAATACAATACCATTGTTTAACAATAATTTAAAATTTTCTACATCAGAAAATAATCCGAATTTGTTTGAATTATTAGTTTTCTAAAATTCATTAATCCTCTTTTTCAAAATGGGTATGTATTATATTCTAATGATTTCAAATACCACTTGTCATAACGATAGATTTTTGTTTCTGTTAACTACACACACACTTCAAAATGGATTTGCATTTTATTTCACATTTGACAATTGTAAAGAGTTTTATTAATCATTCTGCATTTCTTAAAATAAATGATTAAGTAACTGAACAAAAGTAAAATAAATGGCTGAAATAAATTAATTTTAATTTTCATACCCTGAATATTACTGTATTTATGTTTTGACTAAATTACTACATGTTAGCAAATATTATGCATATGCTAACAACTTGCTAAATTACTTTTTTAAAGTAAGATTTATTTTGATTTTCTTTTGTTCGTGAAAATATGAAAATAATGAAAACGTACATTTTTCAGAAGGAGGAACAATCAGAAATATAAAGATAGTAATTGTTTATTCGATAAAATAAATCAGACCTTTTTGTCGCATAAAGCTCACTGAATTGTATTAAATATTTACACTTTTGTTTGTCGTAGTGACCTAAGATGATGATGTATTTGTTCCATTTCAGCTAGAAGCGACACTACAGGAAACATATTTAGTGGTAAAATGGTAAATGATTTCGACAAAAAAATATCATTTTAACTGAGGGGATAATTTTAACTGAGTTGACTCAGGTATTCTATAATGAAATCATTTTTAAGAAATCTTAAAAAGCATATTTTTTAAGGAAGTTTCATAGAACTATGAAGATTCCTAAGCTAACTTCTTTATAAAATAAAATGTTTGAATGAAACTTAATTCTTTCATTAAATCCTTTAAATTGAAGTATTTCAATGCTGATGGGATTATTTTTATTTTCGTGTAAGAGTTCCAAAATAATATTACAAATTAGAAGATAAAAATTTAAATTTTAATAAATAAATTTTATTTCTCATATTAAAGCAAAAATGCAAATTTCTGTTTATTATAAATAAATGTGAAACACTTAAAATATAGAGCAATAGGTGGCTGTTTAAATTAAATAATAAATCTCATGCATTCAAAAAGAACGAATTTGTGATTTGGGCATAAATTAAAGTCTTATGATATGCTGCTGGAAAATGTTAACCAAATCTAAAAAGTTCGTTTTTATGCTAGCGATGTCATTAACACATTTAAATGAAATGATAATTCATAAAAAGTTTAAAAACTAATAAATTAGAAAAAAGAATGCTTCTTAATGGTATATTTGCAATATTTAGAGAATGAGATGTAATTTCAAAAGTATTATTATGTGATAACTATCAGCGTAATATCTGATAACTAACATCTAATCGCAATACTTTCAAGTGAATAAAAACCCATCCCTAAAATTTGCTTAATATTTTTAATAACAAGAACATGTTTTTCACTAAGTACTATTTTTTATTTAGGGAAAATAATTTACGAAGCTTGATTACGAGAAAAAAATTATTCTAGTAACTTATTTCTTTCAAATTACGCAGTGTATGATATTGGATACATCATATACTGGTATAGATATATACTGACAAATTTTGAAAAAGTAATTTAATTTTAAATTATTTAAAAAAAAAAAAGAAATGTTGAAACAAAATTTAGAATGAATGGAGAAAAGCGAGCTAGCAAATCATAAACCTATTTAGGGCTGAGGAACAAATAAGAGGGATTAAGGTAGTTAGATGATACAAACCTTCCCCTTTTGCGACTTCTTAGCCCGAATTTGAAAAATCTTAAGTACGAAAGAGCTCAATGATACAAAGATAGAAGAATAAAAGTTATCAATCTAAAAATTAAGTAATCAATAATATAAAAAATTACTTACAAAAATTCAAAGAAATGGAGATTCAAAAAGGTTAGTAGATATGTAAAATAATCTTCAAAAAAACGAAATGCTTAAAAATAGATATCAATCACTCGAAATACAAAAAAACAAAACATCATCATTCAATAAATTCAAAAAAGATGCAAGCTGTTGATTGAGTATTAGTTGGTGTATATATATATATATATATATATATATATATATATATATAAATATTACATCCTTAATTTCTACAATTAAAGGAGAACAGATTTATAAACCAAGAAAACTTTTCATTGACAGATATTAATTAATAATTTATTTATTGTAAATTTATTACGGAATATTTTTTTATTTTCTCTTAATTTTTGTATTATATTAATTTCCTTTAATCAATAAAATAAAAATGCGTTTTATAAGATTGAACATTTTAGAAGATACGCTTTAGTAGACATGAGTAGACTCCGTAGCTTTCGAGGTGAATTTCATTAGAGATGGTAATATTACAGCAAGGTTACTGTTGAAAGCACTATCTTGAGACTTAGAGGGTCGTAACGAAATGTTATACTACTGCTTTTATTCCAAAGGAATATCGTGTCTTGAATTTTGTGTATAACGCTGTAAAATTCTTGAAGATAAAAGGTTATTGCTTTATGGACTTATACTGCTATTTTAAATTTCAGAATGGAGCTGTAAAGTTCTTTTCCAGTTAATTATAAAGCTTGTCAGATAGAAAATGTTATCAAAAGTATGTGACTTATTTCGTGATTTTATATCCTCTTTAGTACATGAATCTCCAAAGACATGTTTAATTCTTTCACTTCTATTTTGTAAGATTTGTAGAAATATTGTTACTGACATACTATATTATCTTAATGCTATTCCTAACTTTAAAACATTTTAAAGTGCACTCAAGTATGCTAAAAAAATTTGTAATTGGAAATGAATATTTATGAAATTCTTAAAATTTTTAATGTTAGATATCACTTTACTTTACTAGGTATTTTGTATTTGAAATCCATACATCATTACAATCAATGTTTCATTAAGATTTACACAACAATTATACATGATAGTTGATTAAAATGATGACTGATTTCAATTACATTTTCAATGATTATTGTTGTGAAATTACTGAAATATTCGTAAATTTAATTCTTAAATATTAATATAATGATTAAAAAATATTACAACGACCTTATTTTTGTTAAGCACTTTTACCTATAAAATTTCAAAGATCGTATGCATTAGTTTTGATATTTATACACTACTAAATAAATTATATGGGGATGAAATAATCAAAATTCTGTTATTAATAAAGCTTAAAAGTAACATCGGTAATATCCAATTTTAATCTCTTACATGAAAGGGCTATCAAAAATATCTTAATAAGTTTGGATTAAAAGATAATGATCTTTTAGATGTAAACCAGAAGTGTCAACAAACGCTTCGTATTCAAAGTATTACTTTAAAGTGGGTCATAATGATATAAAATACATTTTTACTCGATTAAATTTATGACTTGAATATAATTATTTAGACGTCAGCTTAAGCATTAAAAAATATGAGATAAAACATATGTCGAGTAAGAGGGAGAATTATAAAAAAAAATATTTATTTTAGTTAATATACTGCTAAAGAATGAGGCCTAAATATGTATAGGATTTTTTATTAATGTCATAGATAATTACCACCTATTAGAAAAAAGCATCCAGAGTTTTTGTAAAAAATATTTTAATTCAGTTACGTTTTGCATATTTTAATTTATAAAAAAAGGGAGTCAGAAAAAAATAAAAGTAATACACAGAAAAGAACTGTTTTTCCGTCAGATTTTGAAAATGCATTTTTAAATTACAATTCTAGTATACGACAAAGTGATAAATGGAGCATATTAGCGGAATATTTGAAAAATGCTTTTTTCATCTTTCCCCAAAAATATCATTGCAAACAAAAAGAAAATTTTTCGTGCATTTCTAACTTGAGTTTTGTGTTCTGTGATCTCAGAAAATAGGATTTATTAAAAAAATAAAAAACATATATGTCATGTTATTGTACGAAAAACTATTAAATAAATGGTGAAAGATAATTTCATAATAGCATTTGAAAAAATAAAACATAAAAATATCTTACATTTTGTTTGGTATTTTTATTTTGTAAATAATTAAGAATTTAACGAAGTAGTAATTTCAGTACACTTTTTGACTTTTTGTCTTTAAGGGCTTTCTTTCTTTTAATAAAATGTATATTATTATGCATGAAAAAATAGTCAGTTATAAGACTTGTGGAACATACAATTTAGAGAACGGAAAATAATAATTTGAAAGTGAATATATTTAATTAAAATATTTGTGTTTAATTTAAAAATAATGACTATGAAGCTTTTTATTAACATAATTTTAAAAGCTCAATTTCTATAAAATGGAGTTTTTTTTACATTTTTATAGCGTACGTTGCTAAAAAATTAAATTTTTAGATTTGAAAATCTAAATATAAAATCTAATAATGCAAACCTAAAAAAATTACTTTTAGAGTTGCAAATTTTTAGAGGAATTAAGTTTTAAAATTTATTAAGAAATTTATAATTCTCTAAGTAATCGTAAAAAAATACGATAAAGAAAACTAAACAATTTTAAGCTCTTTTCAAAGGAAATCTCAGCTCATTTTCATATGAATGAAACAGTGTATTGATAGCAGTTGAAGAAATGTTATCCAACAAAGGCTTGAAACAAATTTTTTTTCTATATAAATGTTCGTTTAACTATATATATATATATATATATATATATATATATATATATATATTGTTTTTGAAATTTTAATGTTGTATTTAGGCTTAATATACAGCTAGAGAGGAAATGTTATTTCTTATGTTGTACCATTTTGAAGAAATATAATCTAATTTTCTATTTAATTAATGCGAAAAATACAATAATTAGAAAAAAAAAACATGTTATAGTAAAGTTGCCAATATACATTGGGAAATGTAGGTTATTTAATTTTTAAATTTAGATCAAATCATTAGGTAAAAGGTATTCTGTAAAAATATATATTTATTTTATTCATTTCTTATTCTCGTGGAGTAAAATTAAAATCAATATTTAAAATGTCTCAAAATTTTTTTAATTGAGACAAATGTAGAAGAAAAGACTAACTGAGTTCATAAAAAGTTAATTTATTTCAGAAATGAAATTAGCTGTTATTGAAAAAATATATGTTTTTTTTTTAAAATTTTTTTAGTAACGTATTGTTATTAATACTTCAAGTTTCAGTAAAATCTATTATTTTTTTTTTATAGAAATTTTTGATTTGATAAAATAAACGAGTTTGATGTGATTTTTTATGTGGTTATTTCATAAATTATGCTTCCTATTTAATAGGAATTAATATGAATACTTTTACCATTATGTTAAGTATGGGTTTACTTCTTTTGAACCATTTGAACAATTTTTTTCAAAAGAAAATTATACTTATTAAAAAATATTTGAAGAAATGTGATTTTGGGGTTTAGGAAGTACAATTTGAAATGTATTTATTAAAACAATGAAAGGAATTTTGTAAAATTACATTACGTGCGTTTTGCTAAATTGAAAATTTCTCGTTGATATAATCAAATCTAATAATATATTTTTATTATATAATTTAATACATTTTTCTGTTGTTACAGTTATTTGATATCGACGAATGAGTTTCTTGTAAAAATTAGAAATTAATAAATCCAAACACGTTGTGTTAAAGAAATTATTATCCAATTTACATTAATGAACCCATTAATAGTAAAACCACATGACTTTCAAAGAAGATATTGAATGAAACTCATATGTAAATTATAATTGTTTTAGAAAAAATAATCATGATTTTTAAATAAAAACTCAAACAAATTTTTTTGTATGTCTTGTAAATAATGTTTTGAAATGATATTAGTTATAAAGAGGCATAAATATGTTGAATATTTTATGTTATCTTAGACTGGTGCAAAATATCTTGAAATAAATTTGTTCTTTTTATCAATAAAATTTATATTTCAGAAAAGTTTATTAAATAATTTTTAGATTTTTGATAGTTTCATACTTTTTAAAGAATCAAAAATGTATTAAAAATATGTAGAGAAAAAGGAAATTCAGATATCAAATAAGACTATAATGATATCGTGGAACATTTAACAAAACTAATACTCAAGTGATATGAAAATTAACTTTATCAAGTTCCACAGTGAAGAACATTTTGAAAATCATCAGAAGGGTAAAATATTTTTCAGCATTTAAAACTAACATCTCTCTTAAAACAATTGGGATTATGAATAGATATAAATGAATTTCTAACGAAGAATGGCATTTAGATCAAATTTTTTTTATATATGAACCTCTGTTTATTTATAAAACAATTTCATTACAGATTCCATACCTGTTATCTGTTTTCATAAAAAGATAAGATGGAATCTGAATAAATGTTATTTGTATTAATTCATTGTGTGATTACTATTAACTCTTCTCTTGCATTATGGAACCACGTGATTTTCAATGCTATTATACTTAATGACACAGTTTGGACTCAAAATATTATGCTTGAAGCAAAATAAATTACATTGTAAATACCTTTTATGAATACTAGGAGAAAATTATAAAAAAATTTGAGAAATATTTTTTTACAATGCTAAAAGCAATTGCTCGTAAAAGTGTGCAATGTTTTTTACTACTAAGACTAATAGCTATTTTTTTTAATTATCTTATAGTTATTTCATTTGCTAAAGAAAAAAATATTAAAAAATGTTTAATATTGAATTCTATTGAATCTTTTTTAAGATGTAAAATAATATTTTCTGATAAACATTTTGTATCTGAAACAGTAAATATAACATTTATTATTTTATCTTCAGTAATATTTTTTAAATTGAAAATTTAAGTGAATAGAATAATTAAATGTTAAGGGAATGCATGAAAAAACGAATATACCATTTATTCAGCCACCATACTTTACAAAAACTTTCAAGCATACATTTCCAAAATTTATTGAATAAAACAATAAATATATACATTGTTTTAATGATGATGAAATAAATTATAAATATTATAAAATTAAATATTGGGAATAGATATTTTGAATTATAAACACTTAGATTAAATCTAACAGAAAGAAAAAAAAAATAGAAAAACAAATGTTTGCTTTAGAAGTTTACATAGTTTTTTTAAGATACGGAATAATATTTGTCTGATATAAATGTTTTGTAACCGTGAAAGTAGCTTGAGTTATATCATTAAATAAGGCGATATTTTTAAATTAAAAACATTAGCGAATAGAAGAATTGTGAATGACAAGGAATAAACGAAAAAAAAAGATATATCATTTTTTTACTTCTAAAAAATTCAAATATTCGTTTTTTTTAAATTTCTTCACATTTTTTGCATGAAATATTCTAAATATAATGTTTAACTTAAAAATCAATTAAAAAGTATAAATGTTTAAAATAGAATTGAAATTAATCAAATAAATATCATGATTTTATAAATTACAGCACATACTGAAACAAATATGTAGCAAAGTCCAAAACCTTCAAAAATAAATATTATTAAAACATTATTTTTAGAATATTTCAAAAATCAACAATCTTATATAAAATTAGTATTTTTTTCATATTTATTATTTGGATTTCAATAATTATATATAAGAATGAAGCAAGCAAAATGTATTTCACAAAGAGATTCAATTTGTTTTTAATAAAATCTAATAATATCCATAAAATATAAAAATAGTTAGATATATGTATATATATTGTACCCAATTATTAATTATATTTTTCCTAAAACTCAGTTTAATGAATTTGTTCACATACTTAAAATTAAATTTTCTAAAGTATAATATTATACGGGTGATTAGAATATTTAATGATTTTTGAATAAAGAAATACATGTGCAATATTCTATTTATTTACAAATTACTTGATTTACAAATACTTCAATATTAAAGTTACACAACAATACTCAACAAAAAAAAATACAATCGCTCGAAATTCTTTCATTTTTATCACAATTATTAAAAAAGACTAGCAACGTTGAGCAAGACGATGTTACTGATATCAGTTGTTGAATTAAAAAGGAAAAATGGAAAATATCAAGTTTCTTATATCAATAATTTTTTACTCAGTGATGTATCTCGAGAAAAAAGAAGCAACATTATAATTTTTTGCTAAAATAAATGTTTTATTGAAATCTAATACTTCATTCAATTGAAAAAATGATTGAAATTATTATGATTTCTGTACATGTTTCTATATTCTCCATTTTGTGTGCTATTTCTTTGTTGCAAATTTAAGCACTATCAATGGGAATAAACTTTTATTGGTATTTATGAGTAATTGCATTTTAGACATATACATTGCACATTTGGATTTGTATATACAGATAAATGACAGTAACTGCTTCAATAAGTTAATTCACTTTTTTTCTAATTTACATAACAATATGAAAAAACCAAATATAGGAGAGAAAAAAAAAAGAAATTTTGAAATTGACAATTAATTTATTGAATTAGTATTTAAACACTAACAAAATTCATATTAATTTAATAATCAGAAAGTTCAAATTAGGGTTGAGAGATAAACGTTAGTAAGTTCTACAAGGAAAAAAATATAAAATCCCTGCACAAAGACGCAGAAATAAAAATAAAAGAATGATTAATATTTTATCAGGAGCATTATACAAATTTTATAGTTTTTTTAATTTACTTAATTGGACATTTGCTTTAATTCAGGTTATCTAAAACATTTTGTAACTGGCTTTCTACACTAATGAGTCTACTTTTTTTATTAAGATTTATTTTATGTTTGAGAACATCATATTATTCCATAAATAACTAAAAGTTAAGTAAATGATATATCAAACACAGTATAATGAGTTAACAAAATTATCTGTTATAATTTTAAGCCTAACTCTAATAACGACATTTGAATTAATACTCCATTGACTTAATTTCCGCAACTCACAGGGTCAAAGCATTACGGTCATTTATAATTTAATATGTTACATTCTATCTTATTCTCTGCAACTGTTTCGTTATTGTGCCATCGTTACACTAACGTTAAAACAAGACTTTTTAAAACACAAAAAATAAGTTTAAGAGTATTTCTTGATTCTAATTACATTGTTAGAAATAGAACAAGAAGCAACTTTCATATATTCTAATTATTTCGTATCACACTATTGTTTTGACAACTTA
The DNA here is from genome assembly GCA_019974015.1 of Nephila pilipes. NCBI lineage: Eukaryota > Metazoa > Arthropoda > Arachnida > Araneae > Nephilidae > Nephila > Nephila pilipes. The sequence continues at coordinate 163,443 of BMAW01132781.1, read as the reverse complement.
GTTTAGAAAGAGCTGTTTAGTGGATATGTTTGATTTAATTTTCGATTCCCACTAAATACTCCAGTTTGAGAACATTAGAGCTAATGGAATTTTCATTAGATTATATTTGATTGAGCGATATACACGTTCTTTAGTTGTGTAGTTGCCGGAGCAATCTAATCTGGATATACCAAATAGACATGGCAACTGTAAATCTTACGACGCTAATAATAACTTGGTTTGTGAAGCCTAGTCAATTATTCAAACTGGCTACGCTAAACGTACGAAGAGATAATGAAAGGAAGAGAGATATTCTAGATATATATTCGCAATATACAGAGAAATAGAATTATGCCCTTTGAGGTTCCTCTTTCAGTTAGAGGCTTTTAATATTTAAGTGGATCATAATAAGAACCTACAGTGATTATTTTTGATGACTGCTGTAAGTTCAAAAACAATCCAAAATCCAACAAAAAATTGGTCGTTAAACCATTTTAAGTTTTAAATCAACATGAAAAACATCTTCTTTATTAAATTTCAACTATCAACTTCAACTCGAGTTCTGTATATGTAGTCCATTTGAAAATATTATGATAAATGTAAATGGAGGCCGTGCGTTTTATTGCATTATTTATTCGCAAAAATTACTATAAGTAGCAAATGGAAAATTATCATTTAAGTGTAAATATATAATCTTGCTATGCTATTTTTTTTAATCTTAGTATTGTTCTTAGTATAATTCAATGAAGTGAATGTACAGACGCATACATTTTTATCGAAAGGCTTTGTTTAAAATTTTTATATCAGGAAGATAACAATTTACATAAATATACATGGAAGAGAAAAATCGCAAGTAATTAAAGTGAAACACGAGGAAATATAAAAAAAATAATTTCTGGTCTTAATATTTTCTTGTTAAAATTACTAGAGTATATGTGAGGAAAAAAACTGGTTAAATTAAAATTTGAATAGAGTTATTCCAGCAAAATACCAAGTGTTATTTACTTTTTAAAATAGTTCAATTAGCCTTTTAGTAAAATTTCAAAAGAAACTAATTAGCTAAATTTAAAAATATATGCATTTTAAACCATAAGAAATATCATAAATTTATGAAATTACCCAACAAGTTAACTACGCCATTTTTTAACCTGGTTTATCCTTTATTTATTTTATCTATCATAGAATATTATATAAAAAAGAGTTGATTGTAGTGATGTTTTATCATAAATAGATTTTCAGCAACGATATTATTATATTAAATTAGACATAGTTTGTACAACAACACGCGCTCATTACACATAAGTCATAATTTTAAAAAGAATTTAAGCAATTTAATTAAAAACGCATTTTTAAACAGACAGCATTGCCCCAATATGAGTGGAGTTCCTATGAAGAGGCGGAATGGCACTTGTAACTATCGTCATTATTACCCACATACATGAATTTATCGTTATTGAAATAATGAAATATCGAAAATATTGAAAAAAACATCTTTGATATTATTCATTTGATCCACTACTTATGTACGCATATGTGGTAATTTTAACAAAGTTCCAAGAAATAAAGATTAGTCAATTTCTTTATATATAGAAAGCATATTTTAAATTTTTTTTTACTAGATCAGGAATTTCAACAAAAGGGCATTAACATGTGTAGTGTGGACTTAAAATATATGCAAAGTTGTCATGGATGATGTGTATTAGAATTTATATAACATTAAATAGAAATAAATATTAATTAACAGATTAGACGTATAGTTTTTAGGGTAAGAAAATCAGTATACATCAATCTCTCTTCAAAAATGTGCTGTCAGTTTTTTGAAATAGGCATAAGGTTCTTATGGTAATTAGAATAGTATTTAACAAGAGAAATTAAGATATTTTAGAAATGCACATCATAGTTGAAAATATTTAAGGATTGTTATTGTAAAGGAATATTGATATTTATATTGCATTTGAATTTCAGAAGAAACACTTGAAACAAATATATAGAAGAATCAATTATTTTAAAGGGAATTTTTTATATTCTTGTATAATTAGTATATAGAAATAGATTACATAAAATCAGAGATGAGCATTTAAACTAATTTGAGGAGCGTTAAAATCTTTTGTTTAACTTGCGTAAGAGCTGTGGTTTTAACCAGGCTTTGGTAATTTCTGAAAAATATTTTTTGGAGATTCTAAAATTGTTCTTAAATTAAAGTAACACTAAATATTATGAACAAATGACATTTAATTTTAAATTTTACTTAATTTTGTATGATATTAATGTTATTTATCGTTTAATTAAAGAATGAAGATCTCTCATTTTGAAAAATGAGGAAAACAATATTCAATATCTAAAACGTTTAATGTTAACTGCAAAATGTAATCTGTTCTTGAAATTAATTTGCAGATACATTATCAACAAACAGTGAAAAACATTTAGTACACATAATAATAAATATATTCATGTTTTAATTTATAGGAAGTTCATTTTAAGTTAAGGGAATACAAACATCTTAAAGTAAAACTTTGTTTAGTCATTTGATGGACAATAATTTCAAATGATGATATTAGCTGTGTTTTTAAAGAAATACACATAATGGTTTTCAAGACTTCCATAGAAACGAGAATTCTTTCCGTCAGTAACAGTTGTTTTATGCCAATGAACTGTTCACAATCTTCGAGTGAAGCAATTCTTGTGTTAGCAGCAAAATGTGATACATGAAACACGCAACTCAAATCACACAAAACCGAGAAAACATAAAAACTCCATTAGCATTAACATATTCTCGAGAGATAAAGGATGGTAAAGAAATAATCGTATTGCTATGGGTTTAGCCGCACTTTTCTTTCTACCATCAATTTCAAAAACTATTTTTACGCTTTTCATTTAATTTGTTCTATTAGTAGCTTTGTATAATAAAAGCGTAGATTAAATAAACTAAAATTCCTTGAGTTCGATTTATTTTAGTCCAGAGCTAAGTGTAATTGGTATATATTTTCATACATTAAACATTTAATACTTGAAAAATAAAATTTGAATTAAGTTCTCTATTTAAATAAAGTAAATACTTATAACAATATATTTTTAAAATTTCCAGCAAATAGATTTTTAAAGAAGGAATTAAAAGAATATAAATTTTAAATACATCTTTGAAATAATAATTATTATTATTGATTTTAAAATGTGTGTAATTTGCAAGAGAGAATTCATTGTATATTCTTATAACATAAAAAGCTACGCACTGAGAATAATTGACTCGTAGGACTAACGGATGTCCTTCTTTTTGAATGCGTGCCATACATGTTCCAATTGGCGAATTAGATTGATTCGATCCAAACCTTTTGCTCCTTAGAGCCCAAAGCTACCCTATTGTAGAGAAATCGTGCCTGTAGGGGAAGCAAGAAGACAATCACTGGAAAAGCATGCCATGCACGGCTGGACGTAATACGTTTGAAATGTAAGCCCGGGTGTCCATGAAAGGAAGAGGAATATTACTTACCGTAGAATCTTCCCAACATACCATTTTACTGAACGGGTACCAACCAAAGGAGTCCCATTATCGATTGTAAGAGCATGTCCATTATTACTCCTGGTTGTTGGGCTGTGTGGTGGACGACATTCAGGTGAGGACCTCCAGACACGTATTCACTGGTCGTCTAGGCTGAGTTGGAAGCAGGACCATCTCTTAAAACAATTCTATTCCAGTTTGTGAGATTCTAGTTCGAATACTCCAAAGTCCACCTCAAACGTACCTGAATGTCTGCAAAGATGAGGATCAGTTGGTGTAAAGGCCTCTGTGACCTCGACCCAGATTCGCTTAATCAGTCGCCTATTGATGGTTATTGCAGTCCTGGTGTCCCAGTTACTCGTCGGACCATTTATAAGAACGCTTCAGGGGCTTTAAGCGCTAACTGTACGCTGACCTCTGTATGGTCATAGATCACCTATTCCTGCCAACATCGTCAAATAGTAATATTGCTCCGACCCGAGTGTGACGTATGTTGCTCTTGCATACATCTGCAAGGCATTGATACAGTCCACATGCTTTGACGGAACCACATAAGCAAGGAAGCTTTGTCTTAATGTAGGTATATCATCTGTTTTATACTCTATCAGGAACTCCGGCTAATCAATCATTGGCGGCAAAAACTCCTTAGCAAATTCTATTGAATGGTATATCAGTCTGCATTTTCGTCCCAATCGGGTGACTTCTTATTGTTGTAGTGCCTTTTATGTTATATAATGTATAATAGGAAGAGGGGAAGATATATTGATAGAAATAAACTGAGGCTAATGCAGTAAAGTAATTAACAACATAGGAACAAAGTGTATATATTGCAGGCAATGACAGGATGCTCTCTAAAGTCCTGTACCCCCTGCCTTAACTTGAAAACGGTAATAACTATTACTTTAAATGTTGTGTATAGGTGTATTAAAGTATCTATGTGCATCCGGAAGAGTTTGATTACAGCACCATTTGATGAAAAATATTTAAGTTAACGTTCCTATCCGATAACAGTAACAGATACGAGAAAAAAATCAACAAGGCTACAGATTTTCAATTTAATACATAAAACACCTTGTGTATAATAATGCCCAAGAATACTATATATAAGATGTGTAATTATTTGACAGTGCTTTTCCTGACTTTTTTCCATATCTCTTATCGTTTTTGAGATAGGAATGCTAGTTTTACTTTTTCCATTTGGTGGTAATGTAACTAATCCTATCCTATAGCACATAGCCATTTTACTATATATGACAATCCTGACTAAGATAACAACTTCCTTCATTTTCAAGTTAAGGGAGTTAGCAGGACTCAAGTGTTATAAGACCCTATATATCTGTTTACAGAATATATAAAATTATTCTTCACCCAAACACAATAAAACTGTTTGATTATTACTATATTTTCTGTAATTAAAAATTTTCCCTGAAAATAATATTTATTGAGTGGTTTATTCAAAAGCCATTAAACAACAAAAGGGTTATTGGTGATGGATTTCGAAATCTTAAGCCAAGGTCAAGTGTTGAGGGTATTAAGCATACCTATCTCCACATCTATATCACACCAGTTTTATGCCACAAAAGTGGACATAAAGTACATAGCAAAATCAAAGTCTCTCTATCTGCATCATTATATACAATATTTTTATTTCCTAACAGTACCGATTTTCATGAAATTTATGATGTGCCTTCAATTTAGATGAATACTTAATGTAGAATTTTTTTTAATTAGCAGTAAGCAATGGAATAAAAAAAATCATAAAATTTTTCATGATAACAAAAATTCTACTATAAAATTACCATAAAGACAAATATATAAGTGGTATCTGTTTATATAAAATGGATCCAACTAATCAATACAGTGAAGGCACTGAAAATAAAGATAATGATCATTCATTGAATACAAACAAACGTAAAATGGAGGTAACTTCAGGATCTAGTAACTTTTGGAGGTTCAATTAAGTAGATTGCAAAGAAAGCATACGCATATTAAATTAATGGAGAACAAAATGAGTAAGAAAATTACTTGGAAGGGGAAATTTAGAAACAGCGATTCTAAATTTAGAATACAAATTATTTATTATATCAAACATTTTCAATAATTTATTTTGCTAACACAAAATATGAAACATGATTTTCGTGATATACTTTCAAGCATGATATCGTAAGATATTAATACTGAAAAAGTTTTAATATTATTGATAATAAAATCCTAGAAGTGAACATACAATCTATGTTCAGATTAAATCCTTAAAGCAATTTATTTAATATTCTGAAAATGATTTTGAATTTGAATTAAATTATTAAAGATGTTATTGTTATTGTATACTAAATACAAAATATTCATTTTGAAATGTATAAATAAAAGTAAATTTAAATTAATATCTTTTTGAAAATAAAATTACGAAATTAAGTTCTAATTAATATTCACTTAAGCCCTTTTAATAATAAGTTCACTAACAGCCATCTATTGTGTAAAGTATACTACTGTACGATAATTTTCCAACTAATTTACTTTACAAATGGATTTTAATTTATTACTGCAAACTCTCAGTATTCAAAGCGTAGTCTGATGTTTCAACTACCTTATTTATGTCAGTTATATTACCTTCTAAATGTTAAATACACATCTCTGAATTTTAACTCACTTTAGCAAGTCAAAGATTTTAAAGTATCTACTAAGACTAAGTTAAATAGATGTACTTATATATATAATGTATATATATACATACATACATTCATATATATATATATATATATATATATATATATATATATATAT